>CAUYRT010091014.1:0-110380 GCA_963574885.1 Lepilemur ruficaudatus | reverse complement strand
TTAGTTGGCCAATTAATTTCCTTCTATTTATAGTAGAGATGAGGTCTCGCTCTTGCTCAGGCTGGTTTCGAACTCCTGACCTTGAGCAATCCGCCCGCCTCAGCCTCCCAGAGTGCTAGGATTACAGGCGTGAGCCACCGCACCCGGCCTATATATGAGATTCTTATAATTTCAAGCAAGTGGGTAAGTACATTGTACTATATCAGTTTATGCTGTTTCCTCATGTTGATGTCACTTTAGTTGGCCAACAGAAATACTGACAATTGCAGTTTTGTTTTTTTTTTGTGAGAGGTCTTTATTCCTCCAGTAAAAACCTAGAGAGGCAGCTGGTGAAGGCATTGCTGCTAGACTCTGTACTTCTCCCAACAAAGGCCTCCCTTCTATTGTTTTCTCCCCATCATGGCTATTTTTGTACACGTATCTACTCCCTTGGGCCTCCTCCTGCTCTCCCACTTCCTGTCATCCACATAATCCCACCTATGTCCTTTTCTTAGGTTCTGCTATCCCTCCGCAGCAACTAGACACTTACTGACGGACAACACTTGGGAACAGCTGCTGTCCTGCAGGGCCATTACCTTCACTGGGGACCAAAAAAGGTGCCATGCACATGGCTGAGAGAACCCACAGGGGAAGATGGGTTGCAGTATGTGCAGGCATTGTAGGCCGTGTCTCAGGGGGAGCTCTGGGAAAGGAGGAGAGCCTGGTCATCTTGCTCTGACTGCTCCACTTCCTGCAGCAACCTGCAGAGAGGTCCTGGAGTGCTTGTGTGATGTGGAGCTTCTTTGGATGTCATCAGCTTCAAGTTGGGACTGTAACAACGATGCCAAAAGGAAGAGAAGCCATAGATGCCCAAGATGCATGAGGCATTGATCATCAAATGCCAGCAGAAGAAGGTGTTGACAAACATGATGTCATTGATGTCATCGTCCTGCCATGGGTAGCCAGAGATGGGTCTGTATAGAATAAAGCCCACCTGCATCAGCCAGGAGCCCATCATCACAATGAGAAAGGTCTCCGTCACCCAGAGGTGAAACATGTCAGGAGCCCACAGCTCTGCAGTCAGCACCAGCATCAGCAGGAACACCACCAAGATGAGCAGAGAGTGGACTTGCAGCTCCACCCCTGATGAACCCTGAAGATGTGACACCATCAGCAGCAGGAGCTCGTAGAAGCTCAGGACCAGGGTTCCTTTTTCTAGGACCACACACCTCTGAGGTAGCAAGTTCTTGCTCATGACATCTACACAGCCATTGAGGATAAGGAGGATGAACATGGTCAGGTGCTGCCATTCTTTGGGGTACATAAACCTTGGTGGCATCTGCTTGCTCATCAGCACCATCCCATCATCAAGACAAAAGACCACATAAGCTGTTAAGATGGAGCCGGTCACTATCTTCAACCAGCCTCCATAGGATATTTTCCACAGCCTGGCCCATCTTGTCTTATTTTTGGGAAGGCATGAAGGATACACGAGAGAGTCTTTAAATATCATGGCCTTGAAGACCACTGTAGCTTGATACAGTCCATATGAGAACAGATATAACCCTGGGTAAAAATGACCGTTGAACTTCCCCATGAAATTAGAGGTCTGTCTGACTAAGGAGTGAAGAACAAAACTCAAGACCTCTCTGCCTTCCTCTCCCTCAGGTGCTTCTCACGTTTTGGGCTATATATACAGAGCTAACTTCTACCTACTTTTATCATCTCCCTTTACCCACTGCTCTCCCACACAGTGAAAAGTTCTGGATAGGAGCCTAGGCTGTTGGTGAAGTGGGTCTCATTGTTCCATTCCATTGTAGCACACTGGGAACTAACTGACTTCAAAGGAGGAAGGTAAATACTTTTTAGCATACACCTGTGGGAATGTGTGTTTTGGACCCTTGAGGAGCTTCTGGTCACCCTTCTCCCTCTCTCTCATGGCTTGCTTCCTTCTGCTACTGTCCAGTGCTCAGAGGAGAAGGGGAGAGGTGCCTGAGCATGGAGATTATTCAGAGAAGGCCCAGGTTACCCACAAATTTTTGTGTATCCTTTAAGACTCCTTACTCATATCTTAGGTCATACACTGAGAGTAAATATATTCTTCCTGGACATAAAGTTTCATAAACATTTGGCTGTGTGCTCATATATACAGACACTGAGTTCCTACTTGGCCTCTTCCTTTTTTTGTAACAGATTTGGAAATCTGCTCGCCTGCTCCCAATTCTCTCTCCGCTGGACAGTAAGAGAACCTGCAAAGCTACCTTTTGAGAACAATTTTGGGATGTCAATGTATAATTTCTTATTAAAATGTAGATATATTGAGAAAAGTAAATCCAATGAACTGCTTATATTTCAATGTGAATTAGCTCTTCAACTTTATCCTCTCTTTAATTATCATGTGCTATGTGTCTAATACATAGTGGCAGAAAGAGTCATAGACGCTGGTGATAGTCAGCTGCATAGGAGGGATTGTACCCAAGGCAAGAGTTCATTTATTTTTTTTAATAAAAATTATATATATATATATACATATATATATAGTAATTCCCCCTTAGCCAAGGGGGATACTTTCCAAAATCCCCAGAGGATGACTGGAACCATGAATATTACTGAACCCTATATATACTATACTTTTTCCTATATGTACATACCTATGATAAAGTTTAATTTATGGATTAGGCACAATAAGAGATTAACAATAAAAACTAATAATAAAATAGAACAATTATAACAACATAGTGTAATAAGGTTATGTGAATGTGGTTTCCCTCTCTCTTTCTCAAAATACTGTAATATTTTTGGACTGTAGTTAACCACAGGTAACGGAAACCAAAAAAAGTAAAACTATGGATAAAGGGGGACTACTGCATTTGAGGTGTACAACCTATTGTTTTGACATACAGTGAAGCTAATTAACATATCTATCACCTCACAAAGTTAGGTGGCAAGAACACTTAAGATCTACTCTCTTAGCACATTTCAAGTATCCAATACAGTATTATCAACAATAATCATCATGCTGTATGTTCACTTTCTGGAACTGATCCATCCTACGTGAATGAAACTTGGTACCTTTTGACCAACATCTCCCAATTTCCCCCACCCCTAGCCTACTAACCACCATTCATTCTACTCTTTGTTTCTATGAAGTCAATTTTTATATTTTATATTCAATTTTTTATGTTTCACATATAAGTGAGATCATGCATTATTTTTCTTTTTGTCTCTGGGTTACTTCTTTTAACATAATGGCTTTCAGGTTCATCCATGTTGTTGCAAATGTTAGGATCTCCTTCTTTTTAAAGGTTGAATAATATACTATTGTGTGTATATGTACACATCACAATTTCTTTATCCATTCATCTGCTGATGGAAACTTAGGTTGTTTCCATATCTTAGTTATTGTGAATGATACTACAATGAACATGACAGTGCAGATATCTCTGAGATATTGATTTCATTTCCTTTGTCTATATACCCAGAAGTGGGATTGCTGGATCATATGGTCGTCCTATTTTTAATTTTTTGAGAAACCTGTGTGCTGTTTTTCATAATGGCTATGCCAATTTACATTTCCACCAATGGTATACAAGGGGTCCTTTTTCTCCACATCCTCACAAGCACTAGTTATCTTTTGTCTTTTTGATTATAGCCACCCTAACAGGTGTGAGGTGATATTTCTTTGGGGTTTTGATTTGCATTTCCCTGATGATTAATGATGTTGGGCATCTTTTCATATCCCTGTTGTCCATTTATATGTCTTCTTTTTTTATGTTTTATTTATTTTTTTTATTTCAGCATATTATGAGGGTACAAACATTTAGGTTACGTGTGTTGCCTTTCCCCTCATTCTCCCCAGAGTCTTCTTTGGAAAAATATCTCTGTAGGTTCTTTACCCATTTTTTAATTGGGTTGTTATTTTTAGCATTGAGTTAGAAATAACCAAGGAAGTGAATATCTGTACACTGAAAACTATAAAACATTGATGAAAGAAACAGAAGATACAAATAAATGGAAAAATGCCATGTTCGTGGATTGGAAGAATTAATATTGTTAACATGTCCATACTATCCAAAGCAATCTACAAATTCAACACAATTCCTATCAAAATTTCAATGACATTTTTCACAGAAATAAAATAAGAAATTCTAAAATTTGAATGGAACCAGAAAAGCCTCTGAATAGCCAAACCAATCTTGAAAAAGAAGAACAAAGTTAGTGGCATCATACTTCCTGATTTCAAATTATATTACAAAGCTATAGTAACCAAAACATCATGGTCCTGGCATAAAGACATACAGATAGACCAAAGTAACAGAATGGAGAGTCCAGAAATAAACCCACACATATATGGTCAACTGATTTTTGGCCAGGAACCCAAGAATACACAATGGAGAAAGCATAGCCTCTTCAATAAATGGCTTAGGGAAAAGTGGATATCCATGTGCAAAAAAATGAAACTGGACCCTCATCTTACACCATATACAAAAATTAACTCAAAATGTACCAAAGACTTAAATGTAAGACCTGAAATCATAACTACTATAGGAAAACTTAAGGGGAAAGCTCCTTGACATTGGTCTTGGCAATGATTTTTTTAGATATGACACCAAAAGCACGGGCAACAAAAACAAAAATAAACAAATGGGACTATATTGAGTTCAAAAGTTTCTGTGCAGCAGAAGAAACAATCAACAAAATGAAAAGGCAACCTACAGAATGGGAGAAAATTTTTGCAAACTGTCTGCTATGGTGTGAATATTTGTCCCTTCTAAAACCTATGTTGAAATTTATTCCCCAATGTGAAAAATATTGAGAGGTAGGACCTTTAAGAAGAGGTGATTGGGTCATAAGGACTCTGTCTTTATGAATGGATTAATCTAATCCATTTATGGATTAATGGGTTAGTGAATTAATGGCCTATTATGAGTGTGAGACCAGTGGCTTTATAAGAAGAAAAAGAGTGACTTGAGCTATTACACACAGCCCCCTTGACATATGTTGCCCTGTGCCGATTCAGGACTTTTCAGGGCGTCCCACCAGTAAGACAGCTCTCAGCAGACACAGCCCCTCAACGTTGGCATTCCCAGCCTCCATGACTATAGGGAATAAATTCCTATTCTTTATAAATTACCCAGTTTCAAGTATTCTGTTGTAAGCAATGGAAAATGGACAAAAATACCATATATCTGGTAAGGAGTTAATAGCCAAAATATATGAAATTCTTCATTTAGAGAGTATGATGGAAAACAAATTATAGTGGATGTGAGACCCCTGGGCACACAAATGGCTCTGGGCATACTGCAGAGGGAACCTGGAGTAGGAGTTTCTCTGAGGCTGCTGGGTGTGCTGAGGGGAGAGGGGGAAGTTCCTCAGCACAGGAGCCTCCTGCTGTCAGTCTTCTGCAAAATCCTCTGTGCTCACTCTACAAGCAGTGCTGTGGGGCAGAGAGGCAGCTGCTGTGTGCTCACAGTGCCCCCAGTGGGGAGGAGGAGAGCTTACACCTGGGTCACAGCACTGCCTCTGAGGCCTCACTCCCATCCAAGTATCTACTCACTTAATCTCATCCTATCCACACCTAGTTAATATAATCATGCCCCACATAATGACATTTCAGTTAATAATGGACAATATATACAACTGTGGTCCCATGAGATTATAATAGAGCCAAAAACTTCCTGTCATCTAGTGACATCATAGCCATCTTAATATTGTAGCAGAATGCATTACTCACATGATACCAGGTAAACAAACCTACTGCACCACAAGTTGTATGCAACCGTGCAGTAGTGTCCTAGGCGCTCATGTTCATTCACTACCCACTCATTGGCTCACCCAGAACAACTTTCAGTCCTGCAGGCTCCATTCATGGTATGTGCCCTATACAGATGTACCAGCTTTAATCTTTTATACCATTTTTTTACTGTACCTTTTCTGTGTTTAGATACACAAATATTACCCTTGTATTCCAATCGCCTATGGCATTCAGTACAATAACATGCTGTACAGGCTTGTAGCCTGGGAGCAATAGGCTACGTAGCCTAGGTGTATGGTAGGCTACACCCTCTAGGTTTGTATAAATACACTCTAAAATGTTTGCACAACAACGAAATTGCCTAAAGATGCATTTCTCAGATGTATGTCTGCCCTTAAGCAACACATGACTATATCAGGAAAATTCTGGAGGCCGTCTTTTGCCAGAGAGAGAGTGGGGATTTAAGTGTGAAAATGCTATTGGAGAGATAGCTTAAGGAAGGGACTTCTCTTCATTATTCCATTTAAACTTCAACTTTCTTTTTCCTTTTTTTTGATACAAGTGTGGCATAGACTGGCTAGCAATGCACAGAATTCATTTCTTTTTCTTCTTTTGTGAAACAAGAGACTACATTTCCCATCCTGCCTTGCAGTTAGATGCAGCCTTGCAACAAAGTTCTAGCCAGTGGAATGTGAACGAAAGTGATATATATTACTTTCTGGTCTCACTCATAAAATTCTCCCTCACAACTCTTCCATACTGCTTTCCTTTCTTCTGGCTTTATACATACAGAACATCCCGGCTTACTTAAACATCATATGTTGTTGAAAATGGAAGAGCCCCAACATGTAAGGAGCAGGTTTCCTGGATTACTCCTTGTGGAAGACCTATACTCTGATCAGAAACACTCATTTTGGACTGTGTATGGGTAAGAAATTAACTTTTTTTTAGTTAAGGAATTGAAAGTATTGCATTTGTTTGTTAGAGCAGAGAGTTCACCCAAGCTTATGCAAAACTAGTACATAACTTTTATAGGAAAATTTGGGAGGAAATACACAAGCAAAAAATGAGAGAAAAATAAGCACTTGTAATCTCATAGCCTTACATTAACCATTGTTAACATTTTGTTGTAGGAACTCAGCTTTAGGAAGGTAAGGTTGTACAATGGAAAAAAAAAATTGACTGGAAATAGAAGATCAGTATTCCAGTCTCAGTTTTCTCCTGTTTAGCAGAGCTTCAATTTCTCTATTAGAGAAAGGAAAGACTTTTGACATCTGTATTCTCTAAATTGAGGGGTGGGTGGGTGGGAGAGAAACAGGGTCATTGCGTAGAACAGAGTGTTTATCACCTCAGAATTTTCCCTTTTTAGCTAGTGCTCAAAACATCCAGAAAACTTCAAAGAGCTGGATGCTCAGGGAGAGGAGGCGCAAAGGGAAGCTGTGAGTGTGACTCTGTGATGGGGTGGCCCAGGGAGGAGAAATCCATGGTATTCTCTTTGGTTCTTGCCTTTGCTGTGGGAAATCATTGAGCTGCTCTGAGGAAGAGCAGCTCCTGGGGCAGCAAAGTCCCGTACTTAGCTGAGTGCTGACCATCAGCGAGGAGCAGTGCGTGCTTCTGCGTGACCGGGGGCTACCTAGAATAACTGCAAGTGTGAAAAAGGACTGCATTTGTTCACTAGTAATATTACTTCTAGAGCCTTGGGTCTTGGAACACAGTGGATGTGAGGGGACGAGGAGATACCGTTCATCTCCTTACCACTGCATTTAACTCTACCCTTGACCGCTCCTGGCAGCTGGGACGGGGGTATCAGCAGTCACAGGAGGAGGAAGAAGTGTACACTGGAACACCAGTGTTCAAAATTGAAAGTGGCACAGATGCGGGACAAGTAGCCCCACATAACGTCCCATCTGGGACATTCGGTCCTCCTCCCTGACCAGACATCAAGGGTACACATTGTTCCCTGAAACACGAGCATCCTGATCCCAGAACTTTGAAGATAGGAATCGCCCATCCCAAACCAGACACTGCCCACAAGCAGCTGAGCAAGAAGCCAAAGGTGGTGAATGATTAGCAAAACTGGCAGACAGCTCAGTCTGCGGACACCAAGTACCTGGAAAGCTGTTTCATGGGGAAAACTCAGCCAGACCATGGGAACCCACAGGGGTCCTTCATGGCCTGGTTGCTCCGTGGTGAGACTCCCCCAGAGTTTCCCCCTACCACCACCATCCCACATTCCCGAGGGTCCCCAGGCACAGCCACTGCCACTGCCAGTCGTCTGGTATCATGAAATGCTCCAGTGAGCAAGGTTTTCAAGAATCCAGTAAACATGGATTTACTAACTGTGGTGACATTATCTTGTCCTCACAGAGCTTACAATATAGTTAAAAGTGTAGTGCACACACACAGGAAACATACAGATAAATATAGGTATTACAGAAGTATTTAGAATTAGAGAATGTCATGCTGAGTGATGTGTCAAATGCCTTTTAGAGTATTTTAGTGACAAGAGCTATTTATGGGGGAGGTACAAGGTTAGAGTCATCCCTAGACACATCCTAGAAGACTGCCAGTTACTATGGTTGAGCGTAAGGTTTCGTGTAAGTTTCTTTCAAAGCACCTTTTGGTCTGTCTCCCTCGGTTGCTTAAATTGTCATTATCTTCATCATCATCAATGTTTGTAACTCATTTTAGTTCATTGGGAAATAGCCCCAGGAGAAGGAAGAGCGTGTGCCCAGGGGCTTACTAAAGAACTCACAGGTAGCGTTTCCATGGGGCATCAGTCCAAGGACAGAGTCTAGGCCTTATCTGGCCAGACTTAGTACTTGGAAGAGAGGTGTGAGGAATATTTTGTTTGGTACTCTAGAGTCCACCCTCCACCCTTATCCACGGTCCTCTACACCTCTGGAGGCTGTGCTTTATGGATGGCAATAATGAGCTTTTTCGTACTCTGGCTTCTGGTCGGGTTTGCTGATGGAAGGCGTAGGAAGGAGGCTGGTGAACAGGAGGAGAGTGGATCCCACATGTGTATTCCCGGGTTCCCTCTCTGGGTGGTAGCAGGTTGTTTGCATCGTCTACAGAAAGCCTCGGGTCCTGTAGCCAGAGCCACCTCTCAGGTCTAGGTGCCGGGAACAGTGCTTCGCAGTTGTTAACCCTTGGGTGTCTTAGCATTCCTGCCAGTATGATTTTACATGGCTCCTTTAGTTAACACCTAACAGTTTTGCCCCCTGTGAGTGTGCAATTCTGGATCAATGATTGATACACTAACTGATATTAAGAGTGGCCTCAGGAGTGGCCCTCAAGGTGGAATTCTGGGACTAGATTGCTCACGTATTTGAAAAATGTATGGATAACCTCCTTGCCAGGAAAAAGGAGATATTTAGCTTAACATATGGTGGCATCACAGGGTCTCACACAATCATTGTATGAAGTGCACATGCAGGGCAAAGGGTTGGGAGAGGAAGTGGCTTTGGCAAAGTGACGATATGGTGACAATAGTGATTATAACAATGTTGGGGTCAGCTGACTCCTTTCAGTGCCCTAGAGCTGTGCTGCCCTTGTGGTCACCACAATAGTATGTGGCTATTTACATTGAACTTAAAATTGATTAAAATTAAATAAAATTTTAAATTCAGTTCTTCAGTCACACTAGCCACATTTCAAGACACAATAGCCACATGTGGCTGGACTACCATATTATAGGACAGCACAGATCACGAACGTTTGCATCACCACAGAAAGTTGTATTGGACAATGCTGCCCAAGGGAAGCATATGGAATGGGAAAAAAAATTGAAAGCCCTACATGCTTCATTCAGAAGATGGGTGGAAAATGTAAAAGTCTTTATGCCAAGTTCAAAGGAATTCCTAACTTCTTAGAGTTGCAGGGCAGACAAGAATTTCATCAAGTGCTGTTTTACATGGCTTGTACAGTGGCAAAGCCAATTAAATGCTTGCCTCTGCCATCTCTAAGGCTAAGTCAAGGGCAAGTGGGAGAAGGAGTGGAGCCCTGACATATGGGAGGGGGACACAGGTGAGGCCAAGAATTTGAGATCCCAGTTTCCTAGAACCTCTTTTTCTGATTGAAGAAACCCCTCTTCCTACTAGAGAGAAAGCCTTCCTCTGAGTAAACACCTTTTGATGACTTTACCTGAGCAAGTGTCATCCCAAGCTGATGCCAGTCTCTCTGGGGTCCACTCCTACCTCTCTGATGACCTCTAGGACTATAACAAGAGTAGGTCCAGATAAGGTTGTACAGGACCTAATCTAAGGTGGGAGAGGAAATCAATGTGTCAAAATAATTATAAGACCTTATCAATCAGTTTTGGCCAGAGTTTGGGGAGCATGGATTTGAATGAATTCTGAATGGGTTGACCATGTAAAGTGAAACTAAAGAGTTGATTGAGCCATATTTATCAATATAAGCTTATTTTCCCAAGATTCTGGATTTAATATGTTGGCTTGAGCAAATAGGAATGATATACAGTCTGTTAGGATAGCCAATTGAAACTGGAATCAATGGTGGCCTGGAGTTGGTAGAATTGATGTATTGGAATTTCCCTGGCAAACTGCAGAGAAGCACTGCCAAACAGAACTTTCTGCAATAGTGGGAATTTTCTATAATGGATACTGTCCAATACAATAATGTCTAGCTACCTGTGGCTATTATTGAGCACTTAAAGTGTGACACTGAATTTTAAGTTTTATTTTATTTTAATTAATTTAAATTTAGCACATGTGGCTAGAGGCTACTGTATCAGATGATGCCACTCTTGTTTAAGGAGTCTGAAGGCTCGGAGGGAATGGCGATGTGAGGAAGGCCCTTAGCCACTGCTTCATGGTAATCCCCATAGGGCTGGGAGGAGCCTTCTTCTTCTGAGTCTACTTCTGCATCCTACAGGCTTCCACATAGGGAGTTATCATTCACTTTTTAATAGTTTTTCCACTTCTATTTTTATTTTCTCTTTAACCCAAAAGTTATCTAGAAGAGTATTTTAATTTTCAAGTTGTGTTTTATTTTTTCATTTTACTATTTTTTTATGTTGATGTTATTTCTGCTTTTTTTTCCTGGAATGTGTTGTTTTTCTTCATTTGTTCCTTAAGCAACATTCAAATCTTCTATATTCTTATTTTTTATATGATATGATTGTTTCTGAAATGAATGTTATGCTCTTTGGCTACGGCTCTGGATTGTGCATTTCTCTTTTTATTTCTATCAGTATTTATTTTATGTATATATTTATAATGCATCAATATATATAATGCCACATGTCAATGTATTAAGATTTATAAATGTTATATCTTCTTGGCAAACTGAATATAATCTTTGTCCCTCTTAATTGTTCATGCTTCTCACCTTTAGTTTTCTTTTGTCTGATATTAGCATTATAGCACCTGCTTTCTTATTATTTTTTCTAATATCATTTAATGCCTATGTTTCAACCTTTTTGTACCCCATTGTTTTAAGCATATGTCTTTTCAACACTATTAATATATAGTTTGACTTTGTATTTGAACCTGTTCTAAAAATCTATATTACCCTGACAAGGGAGCTTAAGATAGTTAAATTTACTGTGATCATTGGTGTATTTGGACTTACTGATGTATTGTGGATCCGCGTTCTTCCTTTAAAAAAAAAATTTATGGGAATGAGCAACTTACATTTACTAGAATCAGAATTTCCTCTAAAACAAAGATAGTTCTCTTAGAATTGAAGGTTAGAGGAGCTTGAAATTGATGACACATTACTGCCTTTGTATTCTCCAACTTTTCTCATCCCGCTCCCAGCTCCAGCTTTGTAAAACTTTACCAACAATCTCAGTGAATTCCCGTGAACCTCCACTTGCCATACAGGCAAAGTTGTCCTTGATTTCCCATAGCACCAATTTGTGTGGCAGCCTTTGTTCTTTTGTTCCTCAAATAAAGGAACTTTTCTATATGATGTTTAATTAAAATCAAGGCCTCACTTCATTGGTACCTCACTCAGAGCAGCATCATCTAATGCAATAGTTATTGGTTAGTGTCTTTTCTGCCTGCTGAGAAAGACTAGAACATTCTGAGATATCCTAAGAAACAAGAGGGTAAGGTGGTTAGTAGTATGGACTCTAGGAATACTCTGCCCCGCGGTTGGAATCTCCATATTGTCGTGTTTTCCACCATTCAATAGTTACAAGAGCTCACAGTCCAATAACTTCTCTAGGCTCCATTTTCCTCATATGTAGTGTGAAGCCTATAGTGTCACTTCAGAGGGTTATTGTGTGGATTAGAAGAGATAATTCATGTAAAAACACTCATCACATAGTAAGAAAGTAGGAAATGGTAACTGATATTAATACTAAGTATCTTAGTCCACACCTAGGACTCTGGACAAGACTTTTTATACAAGTTGTCATTTCCTTAATCGTCCAAGAAAGAGAGCTGGGGAGCTCCTTGGAGACGCCAAATATCTCCATAAGGAGACATAATTGGCTTCCCTTGATATTCTTAGCATCCCCAAAGCTGACTGAAGAAGTCAGTCCATAAACAGAGGACCTGAGGTTTAAACAGGTGCCACGTTTGCTAGCCTCATATTCGAAACCTCTGCCCTATTTCCACCTGTTTTGCCTGCAGTTGCTGCATTAAGGAGACCTGGCCTTAATGAAATATTCAGTCCTGGATCTTTTCATGTCCCAAATTAACTTTAATGAACAAACAGGGAAAGATCAAGAGGGCTGCGGCTGGGACTTAGGGGAAACTTTGAAGCAGAAGCCAGGATGGGGTAGATGCCCTCTGGCAGTCGGCCAGCGTTTGCTTTTGATGACAGAAAACCCTCAGATCTTGTTCATCTGAGCAGCAAACAGGGGCCGTGTTACCAGAATACCTGAGATTTCATCTTTTGCAATGCCTCTGGGTTTCTCGTTCAGCAAACATGTGTCAAACACCTACTGTGAGCAAGAAACTTGCACTAAGCCTTCTTCTATTAAATGCTTTGGGGAATACCTAGGTGTGTAAGACACTGTCACTGCCCTCAGGGACTTTACATTCTAGTAGAGGAAATAAAATGTACACAACTGGCCACATTAGGAGTGGGGCTGAGACATGTCATAAAAGAGGTGCAAAATCCCATATGATAGAAAAAGGCACAATTGCTTCCACCCTGGAGGAAACTGGGACAGCTGTATGCAGGAAGTTAGATGGGAGCTGCCCTTTTAAGAATGGTGGGATCTGAGGGGGTGAGCAGTACTCATTTAGTAGAGCACATAGTGTAAGCACTGGCAAAAAAAGTCCAAGGAGTGTTCTAGGAACAGCAAGTTGTACCTACCCTGTTTCTTCTATCAGTGTTTTCATGGAAAATCTCTCAATCAATTTCAGCCTCATTTACCCCATAAGTAAAATGGAGCTAGTTCTATATACATCTTGCAAGAATTGTAAATATCAGATGATTTGCATTGTAATAGGGAGAAGATGTAGATCATTGTCTGTGCTCAAATAATGGTAGATATTGTCTCTCTCACCTGTTTGTTTTTCTCCCCTTTATTCCCTAAGTTAGTGAGAAGCAGACCCCCAAGAATTTCTACTGGAATATGGAGTTTTGGAACAAAAAAGAGGAGCTGCAAATCCATACTGATGTTTAAATAAGGCAATTTAGGATTGCCACAGGCAGCCCCCAGCAGGGACAGTCCCCTTCTGTCATAAAAGTGTCCAGGGTAGAATGAGTTCTGGACTGAAACCTCCAGGCTGACTGTCCCCCCCCCCCCCGTTCCTTCCCTGTTATAAACTTCTGGGTGACATGGTTGTCTTTCTAAGTGTCCTGCCACATCCATATCCCCAAAAAGAACTCTTTTTTCAAAGACTTTTCCTTCCGTGCTTCCCCAGTCTTCTGGTTGAAGACTTTCCCACCAGGAGCTTAAGAATTCGTCAGATGCTCTGTTCTTAGCAGTGTTGGTTTCCTGGGCTCCTTTGGAGCTGCATCTTGTCATTTTCCACTTTTGGTATTCAACAAACATCTGAAACAAGATCTTAGTTGTAGCTTATCTTTCTGTCTCTGAGTTTCAGCAGAGGCCTCAAAGGCTGGTAATAAAACTGTTGGTGGGAAGTCCCACCGTCAATCCAGGGCAGGTGCTGGAGCATGTGTGCAGGACTGTCAAAGGGGACACCTGAGTCTGTGAAATGGAATTCAACAGAATATTATTCATTCAGCCTTAATAAAGGAGAGCTTGCAATTTGTGACAGCATGGACAAACCTAGAGGACATTATGCTAAGTGAAATAAGCCAGACACAGAAAGAAAAATACTGCAAGATCTCACTTCCATGTGGAATCTAAAAAAAAAAAGAAAACAAAACAAAAACATAAACAAAACTTGAATATGTAGAAAGAGAGTAGAAAGTTGGTTACTAGGGCTGGAGGGGTGGGAGGTGGGGCCAAAATGGGAGATGAAGGTCAAAGGTTTTTAGTGTCAGTTATGTAAGATGAGTTAAGTTCTAGAGATCTGATGTACAGCATGAGGACAATGGTTGATAGTATCTTATACTGGAAATTTGTGAAGAGTGTATCTTAAGTACTTTTACCACACACACAGAAAAGGTAAGTATGTGAGATGATGGATATTTTAATTTGCTTGACTTTAATCACTTCACTGTGTATGTGTATAACAAAACATCATGTTGTATGTCTTAAATATATACAATAAAATAAAGGCCTATAAGTAGCATTTCCAATGGAATAACGGGATGGGGAAGAAATTGCATCTTAGGACCTGGGAGCCTCTGCAGAGAAGGACATCTGAGCTAGCTGATGGCATCAGTGTGGCAAAGGCACTTAACGCAGACAGGGCAGACAGAGCCAAGACAGGTGTGCAGTAAAGTATAGGTACAGGGGTCTTGGAGATCAAGATCATTGTGGCAGTGGGAATGAAAAATGGAGTACATTTTAAAGAAAAAAACCATAAAACTTAAATTCTCACAGTGCTTTATGGTTTGCAGAGCTCACCACAACTGGGATGGGTGGGAAATTTGCTCTTTGTACTTGTTTAACAAATGAAATAACTGTGGCAATTATCTTACCCAGCAGTACACTAGCAAGTGACATAAACCAGGCTCCCTGGCTTCAGGTTTATCTGTTATTCATTTCATGGCATTCAATCCTGTCCAATCCTGTCCCTCCACACATGTTCTGGGCAGTTCAGTGATAAAGACTACTTAAAATTTTACTTTTGGAATTGTAGGAGTACGCCATGAAGATTATATTAATCGATCCATTCATTCAACAAACGCAGTAATTACATTTCAGAGGGAGGAGATAGATAATAAAAGATAAGCAAGCAATGTGTATATGTCATACTAGATGCCAGTAAAGCTAGAGAGAGAAATGAAGCACAGCAAGGGAGTAAGATGTGTCAGGCATGTGGGGGACTGCTAATTTTAAATAGGTCATCAGTGAAGGCCTATGTGATAATGGTGACATTGAAGCAGAGACCTGGAAACAGTGAGCTGCTAATGAGTCATGCAGATAATTTAGGAAGAATTGTTCAAGAGCAGGAATAGTAAGTGCAAGGGCCCTGAGGCAGGAGCTTGCTTAACATGTTTTAGGGAAAAGATCAGAAGTCCAGTTTTAGATTGTTGAGTTTTAGGTACCTGTTAAATGTATATCTCTGGGGTTCAGAAAGAAAGCCCATGTGCCTGGGCACAGTGAACAAGGGAGAGACTAGGGGGAGACCGGGACGGAGAGAAGCAGAGGGGCTAGATGGACACCACAGGGCTTGGCTTTTTGCTCTCAGTGAGAATGAAGTCACTGGGGAATTTTGAACAGAGAGGTGACAATCAGATCTAAGTTTAAATAAGATAATTTTGGGTGCTGTGTTGAAAATAGACTCTAGAGACTCAGGAAGGAAGCAAGGAGACAGTGAGGAGGCTGTGGCAATTGTCCAGATGGGAGATGATGGCAGCATGGACCAGGAAGAGAGAGGTGACCATGGCGAAAAGGGGTCAGATTTTATGTTTTTTGAAGGTGGTGTCAAGAAGATTTAGAGATCAATTAGATGTGTTGCATAGAAGAGAGCAACGTCAAAGATGACACCAAGGTTTTTAGCCTAAGGAATTGGAAAGATGAATTTTCATTTGAGATGGCAAAGGATTCAGGAGGAAAGGGATTTGGGGGAAAGACCAGGAGTTTAGTTGGGGCATTTAAAGTTTGAGATGCCTGTCTAACGTTCAAGTACTGATGACAATTGTTTACAAATGTCTGGAGTTTAGGGAGAGGTCAGGATGAGAATATAGATTGGGGAGTTAACATACAGTTCTGGTGGTTTTCGGTGGAGTAGCCGTCAAGCACTGTGAAGGAACTGAGATTTTACCCTATTTACAAGGTAACAAGTTAGCCTACCACAGGTTCATGGATGCTGGCAGCAGACACAAGACTCCTAGCTCACACAAGAGGACTTTATTCCAGCAATAAAAGGAGCCAGAGTATCTGCATTTTCCTGTCCCAGAGCCCCGAGTCTCAGTTTCCCCAGCAGTGTGAAGAGGGCCAGCAGATGCCTGCATGTGCAGTGGGTTGCATTACAGGAAAGGAACCCCAGGCTTAGGAAACCCAAATTTTTTATAATTGGCAAGAAGCATGCCTATCCATTGCTCCAAGAAATCTACCGTCTCCATGTTCCAAAACTGTTTGCTCTACAAAGATAGTCCAGAATAAAGCCAGCTGGTGTCTAATTATGAGCCATGCAGAGATGAGAGAGATCTGTGGGGAATTGTCTCCCAACATAGTATCACCTTCCTAAGAATCATTGTGGAAATTTTAAGGGGCATTTAAAAATTTTTGCAATGATTGGGAGTTCCGCTGTCATTTTGTGGGCTGAGGCCAGGGATAGTAGATATTTCACAATGTATGGGACAGCATCAAGCAAAATGAATTGCTGAATGTCCCACATAAGTTTTGAATGTCCTGGTAGGCATTCACTTAAGTAGAAAAAATTTATTATTTGAGCCTAGGCCCTATCTCCACTTTATGAAATATTCTTAGTACAGCTTAATATACACTTAATAGTAAATCATTTAACTCAAAGGAATATTGCACTTTGTTTTGTTCAGAATTTTATCAAAAGTTATTCACCATTGGGGAAACAAATACATTGCTAGCAGCAACACTAGTTGTTTGAATCACCATACTCGTACCAGACTACATTTGTAGCTGACGTAATTATGGTGATTTTAGGTATATATCAAAATGTACTTATTCAGCCTTTATTTCATAAGGTCAAATATGAAGAAAAAGATTTCATTGGATATTACCTTACTTCTCTTAAATAAAACGTCTTCATTAAAAGAAAGTAAAATATAGTCAGATGCTTGAATCTAATATTGCTGAGAGGTTAATGAAGAAGAGGATTAGAAATTGACCATTGGATTTAGCAGCATAGAAATCATTATTGACCTTGAAAAGAACAATTTCAGTGGAGAGACGGGGTCAAGAGTTTGTTTGAAGTTAGTTCAAAACAGCATGAGAGGACAGGAATTGAGACACGAGGATAAACAGCTTATTTGAGGAGGTTTTCTGTGCAGGGGAGCAGAGAATGGGAGTATTGCAAAGCGTGTAGCGCTGAGCAAGAGGAAGGGCTCAGTAAGTGCTGGCCAGAGAGGGTTTTTATGAGCCCTGGGAGGTACACAGTCGTGGTGGCCTACTGAAAAAGTGCTAGTGAGAAGGATGGCAGGGATGGGGTAATCAGGAAAGCCTTCTTGCGGTCTTTTCTTTCGAGTTTTAAAAGAAATGATGGTGTCAGAGGAGGAACACAGAAATGAGAGGGTGTTGCAAGTATGAGCTTAGGCACAGAGATGGGAGGAGTTTGGGGGAGGGGAAGGGGAGATCTGGGGGGAAACCAAAAGGCTTCAGTAGGGAGACCCGGAGAGGCAGTGGACGGAAGGCCTCAAAGGCCAGATTGTGGTATTTATGGTGGGTCTGATGAATCGACAGGGAGCCAGAGGTCTTGAGCAGCCAGGAACGCAATGGGAATGTAGCGTTAGTTGTGTTTTTCAGACTCTTTGCTGTGCTTCTGTTCCAAGTGGGGGAGTTGGGCAGGTTACAACTTGTGACAATGTAATGAAAAGTGCACATTTTCATGCTAACTCCATCCTTCAGTTTCTTTCCTGAGGTAGGGCAGTTCCGGGAATAAAATCCTGGAGATAGAACCAGTGGGAAGTAGAAGCTCACTTTAGGCATTTAAGGGTGGAGTGAGGAGAGAAAGGGTCCTCCTGAGTTAGTGCATTTGAGGCTGGCTTTAAAACAGACTGTTTCTGCTGAAAGCCAGGCACCACTCCCGGAACCTTGCTTACTTCGTCTGTCAAATAGGGTTGTCGCTTGTTGCAAGGACTAGCTCTCTGCCACCACTCGTGGTGTTCCTGTGTGATACGGAACAGGACAAGTGAGCGGTAAAAAATAAAAAATTAAATTCAAAATACTTTATTAAAAATGGCAGAAATATTTCAAGACATTTTAGTGATATTCACGTCTAAAGTGGTTTTAAAAAATGAGAAAGAAAAACCCTATTTTAATTGCAGTTTCCTAAAACAATTTAATGGCAGATAAACTGAGATTTTATTGTCACTAAAGAGCAATTCGTGTGCATAATTATTATTAGGCTCACAGGTATAACAGAAAGGTCATATCTCAAAGTCATCTTACCTAATTTTTGGTATGATAGAGTGAGTCACCAGAAACTTAACTTGAATTCTGTTTTCCAGTGTATCAAGAAGACCCTCTGGAACTTTTAACTTTTGTGTGTTCCTCTTGTATTAAAGTCTCCTTTTCCCTAATATTTAGAAAAGAGATTGCAACTTGATAGGAGGAATGAGTTCTGCTGTTCTGCAGCGCTATACAATGAACATGGTTAACTCTTAATATAATTTATTATACAATCTCAAAAAGCTAGAAGAATTTTGAATGTTCTTAGCATAAAGAAATGATAAACGTTTGAAATGATGGATGTGCTAATTGCTCTAATTTGATTATTATACTTTGTATACATATATTGAAATAATACTCTGTATCCCATAAATACATACATCTGTTACATGTGAAATAAAATTAAAAGGAAAAATAAATGAATAAGATATTTCAACAAATAAATAAAAATTGGGCAGAAATGGCTATTATGCCATCAGATAACACTAAGTGGCACAGTATATGATATATGATATTTGAAAAAATTAATAAAAGCTCAGTATAAAAAAAAAGAAGGAAGGAAGGAAAGAATGAAAGGTATTGTCCTGGCTACACTTCAAGGGTGGCAAATAGATAGGCTTTTGTGTTCTTGAAGTCTGGATCCTTCTTGTCTCCCAGGAAGGTTGGAAGCTCTGTTTTTATTCCTAAAACGTGAGCCCTTTCTGGTGGTACGGTACTCAAATTATTGAAGGAGAAGGGGTCAGGATGAACATTTTGGGCTTTAAGAGCTTAAAAAGCAAGCAGCAGTCCAGCCCTGGAAGACATCCTGGAGATTGGGAATGTCAGGAAGAGACCGAGGGTTTTGCTGGAAGTGTTTGAAATCACTCCTTCTGAGCAAGACCTCAGAGGGGACAGCAAGAGCTGATAGGACGGAGTGGGAGGGACAAGGCCCCGGGGCCCATGCAAGGCGCACTGTGTCTGAGGTCACTCAGAGAGCTGTCCTCCTTTCAAAGCCCCTGCTGGCTTCAGCAGGGTCTGGGCTGTGGCAGTCTCTATCTCACTGGGCTGCAGCACCAGGGAAATACAGCCTGTCCCCCTGGAGGATGACGGGAGGGGTGGAGGGGAAAGGGGCGGGGGCCTGTTACCATAGCAACAGCATGAGCACTATTCCAGCCTCTCCCGTTTCTGAGAATGGCTGTTCAATAGGTTTTATGATACCTCATTTGCCCTTCGGTTCTTGGAGGAGGGGGGGATGAGTCACATGCATGACAAAGAGTCCATTTCCTGACAGTTTAGGGGGCTGAAGCCAGTTCTATTTTCATTTCAGAAGTGAGTGACATTACTTCTGTCCAGAAAGTATGAAACTGTTTATGTTTAATTTTTACATCTACATAGGCAGGAAACCAGGAAAAAGGGTTATGTCCTCTCTTGCCTGATAGCCAAGCTCTTCACATAGCCAAGCTGTTGATTCTTACGGCTGTTTAAATGATGTAAATTATTTTGATACCCCTGGGTCAGCTTTCAAACTGACCCTAATAACTACAAGTTGTTGTTCTGAGTAATAAAGAAACTCTCACTTTTCTTGATGGGAACCTCAGGTTTCTTCTCTCAGGGGCACATTCAGTAACACAGGCTATTCTGGACCATCTTGGGCAGGCCAACCAGCTGGCTGAAACATCACAGTACTGAATCTTGTGGATGCGGGTGGGATTGCTGAAACCGAGTAGGGAAACTGCAGGTTCTCAGAGGGCTGTCAAGCAGCGGACCCTCCACTGCCTCCATCTGATAAACTGGGCTGCCTCTTAATGGCTGTTGGTACCTTTAGCTCATGATGGAAATAATGCTAAAGAGAGTGGACAGGTCCTCTTAATTATGATCATTAGCACGGATTATGGGTTTAGTGGGATATTTCTGATGCTCTGACCCTGACTTAAATAGTTTGGATTTTCAGTACTTGGCTCCTTTCTGTCTGTCTTCCCAAGGAGAGGAGAAATGGAAATCCTTTTCAGCTCCCAGTGCAGCAGTGTTCTCTTATTTTTCCTGAGTGTTGAAGATCTCTGACAGGAAGGGATGAGGGAGGGAAGAGGGTCACACTAAGGGCCTTCCTGTAGAGGAACTGCAGTCGCCAGAAGTAGCTCTTTCCAGAAGGTGGGAACACCCCTCCCCATTCACATGTGTCCAGTGAGTTGGCTGTACCATGCCCTGAGAAGGAAGCAGAGCACTGTGTCCCCAAGAAGAATGTTTTATTTTGCCGCTGGGAAGTAAATTCCAAGAGGATCAAAGTAGTTTGAGAAAGAGGAAAATGGCAACCTTCCTAAAATTGTCTGGAAGGTGCCAGAATCACAGGCTATCAAGGCTAGAAAAGACTGGGAATCATCTGGTCCATCCTCGTCATTTTACAACTGAGGCCCAAAGACTCCCTTATGGTCACGCAGCTAGGTCCCTTCCCCAATTCCTTCCCGTTGTTTTTTATCACTCTCTACTTTCTCCAGAGTCAGCTTCCCTCACAAGCCCTCTAGCCAGAGGCTGTTTGGGCTGCCGGGAATCCATGTGAATCTGTGCATCAACTTCCTATCAAGATCGCTCTGCAGAGTTGCTGCCAGGGCCCAGGTGTCCTGGCATGAGATCTGAGACTCGGCTTCCTTTGCTAACTGCAAACATCAGCCCCTCATCCCTGAAGGGTCACCGAGGGGCAGGGGCTGGGAAGAGCCCTCTCCCTGTCCATGCACCAATCTGCTCCATGTGTGGAGGTCTGGTGACAAGGGTCACAGGAGACTCCCTGTCCTCATCAAGTTCGGTGCCAAGGAGAGAGCAGCATCTCTGCTGCTGCCCCACAGGCTGGGTGGGGCCATCCACCCCAGGGTGAGATTCGGGAGCTCTGGAAAGACCTTTGTTCCAGTCTGTTGTAGTCTGACTCGCCAGGAAGCTTACCTCCCACCCCCACCAGAAGCCCCCACCCTCACCTGCTCCCCACCCCCAAGTTGTCAGCCTGTTCCACTTAAATTTCGACTCAAATGTCTACTGCTCTGCAAGGATTTTCCTGACCTCCTCCCCACCAGCATTAACCGCATGCTCCTCTATGTTCCTGCCTTAATTTGTTTATATCACCATCATAAAATTTAATCCAAGATGACTTTATTTGATGACTTTTCTACTAGACCAACACTTTTAAACTTTATATGCATACAAATCAACTGGGGACTGTGGTAAAATGTAGATTCAGATTCTGTAGGCCTGGGATAGGGCCTGGGATCCTACATTTCTAACAAACTCCCACGGGATGCTGAGACTGGTGACCTATAGACCATACTTTGAGTGGCAAGGTACTACTTTTAAGTTCCTTAAGGGCAGGTGACATGTTTTAGTTATCTTTGTAAAACCAGCTTTTAGCACAGAGTCTGGCTGATTGTAAGTGGTTAATACATGTGTGTTGAATTGCAATGGAGTGGGTAAAGGTCTCTGGGGTGTTCCTTTTATATGCAAATATGTAATTTTTTTCTTTCAAATCATTTTATCTTTAATAACCTGGAAGTAATTTAAAATATGAAAAGAAAGAGTCAAATTTGTTCCCTTTCTGGGGGCTGCTACCATGATTGCCTCACACAAGCATGATCAAAGGTCACAAGGAGACTGGGTTCCACAGGACATGGCTGCTTAAGAAGGCTTCCTGGCTCCCAGATTGGAGAGTTTGGTTATAAAGTGTCTGAGGGGTAGCAGGTGGCAGAAGAGACATGAAATTTAAGGGACCCTCAGAGGACAGGGCGTAGTTGCTGGGTCATGAGCACCGTGAAGCATTTCTTGATGGTGACTTTATATCATGAATACATGATATTCAGGGAGAATATTGTTTTCCGGGGAGAACCAAGCAGAATGTGCTGAGCAGGTCTGTTGTCCCATAGGGCCCAATTTTGTCAGCATGTAGACCCAACCTCCCTGCTCACTGAGGTGAGACTGGAGAAACATGACCACATTTAAACCACTTCCGTCTGAAGTTCTGTCTGCTGGACTGCCTCACATGTTTTGCAAATATGTGCTTTGAGCAGTCTTGGAATACTGTTATAACTGAGATGGTAGGAAGTGGGGTGGGGGTGAGGAGCTTACAGGGGGCAGGATAAATTCTGAGCAAAACCAAAACCACAGCTTTACAAATCCAGAAATGGTATCATTCCATTAAGGTGCTGAAGGACCAACTGACACTAATATATAAACCAGAAGGCCAGTTTCTTCATTAACATCAAAGGATATGTCTTTCCAGTGCCTGGAATATTCACGCCTGCTTAGGAGAACCCACGCACACCTACCCATCCACACTTTCCTCTTCCTCGTGCCCTAGGTCAGGGTGGCCAATGACAACATCATCAGTACCTCCTGGCAAACACTGGGTGCAGATAAAGGAAGAGCTAGACAAAGTGTCCCTTCTCCAAAAACACCTCACTTCTGTAACAATTATTTATTTTCTCCCAAATAAAGTCTTCCCCTTGGGCAACACTGGATAAAGTCAGACAAATTCTTGCTTCTAATACCTGTTTTTCCAGACTCAATATCGACCAGCCTCTCCCCTTCTGGCTTCAAAATAACTGATTTGCTTATACATTTGCTTATCACTGAGTTGTGTTCTAGGCTTCAGGGTACCCCCCACCCAGTGGGCGTTTTAATGGCAGGTGTGTGCGGCATGGGCATCTTTTAGCGTGAGACCCTTCCGCAGAGATCGTTGTTCTCTGATGCTGACTGTCCTCTTGTCCCACCGTTCTGGTCTCTGTTCCTGACAAGACTCCTGAGGGGTTGCGCAGTGTGGGACAGAAGATCGAGATCCAACTTTTTGAACCTGTCTCATTAAAAAAAAAAAAAGAAAGAAAGAAAATTAAAAATTAAAAAAAAAGGAAAGATCCAGCCTGTGGGCCCACCTGAGTGCTGCACACGCTTTGAGCTTGGGGCTCCGCAGGCTGTGGGCACAGCCTTGGCCCACTCAGCATTTGCCTTGTGCTGAGCCGAGGCATCCTTGTACTTCTTGTTGACAGTTGGCTTGTGACTGAGCATCTCAGCAGATACTCTGTCACCAACTAACCCACTAACCATGTGACGTCCTGGGTCACTTTTCTCCAGGCTTCACTTGCTTCATCTGTAAAAAAAGTAATGAGGACTTTGGAAGAATGAGGTCCATGATCTGTCTCATCCAGCCCTAAGGTTAACAGCTGATTTATTTAGTTAACATATTTATTTTAGATATATTTATTATATATGTTTATTTACTACTTATTAACTAAATTTAGTATATAATTTATTTAATAATATAATTTAATATAAGGATATTTATATTTACAACCTGCTTTAAAATACAATATTTCATGGTATCCCCACAATTCCACATTTATAGATGAAGAGATTGAGTCTCAGAGAAGATAAATAACTTCTTTTAAAATACCTTGTGAATGGCCAAACTAGGTCTCAAACACAGATCAGAATTCTCATTTCCTTAATTACTAACTCATAATGTCCTCTGGGGCCTCGACCAGGAGGACTTCTAACCTAATTCCCACCCTTGAGAGAGCAAGTATGGCCTCTGGCTCCCTCTCCTCCCCCTTCCTCGCTTCCTCCTCTCTGAGTCTGAGTTGCTTCCATCCTCTTTGTGTTTTTTCTGAATTCTCCATGTTCTCTCTCAGCCTTCTCTGTCTCTCTTTTTCTCCCTCCCCTATCGGTCCCTCTCTCAGCCTCCTCCCTCCCCTGCCCTTCCTCTCCCGCTGAGTGTCAGCCTCTCTTGGTAACTTTTGCTGGGCTCTTATAAAGATGTTGTCCCACACTCCTGGATGAATCTGTAGGTCAGTGAGGGCTGGAAGATGGTGTCCAGGTGTGGCCCAATGACTAGGGTAGTGGCTTCTAGTCTAGTGCAGTGGTTTCCAAGCACAGGTGAAGGACGACCTATATTCCCCTCACCTGGTGGAAGAGGGGTATGGTTCAAAATGCAGATTCCTGGGCTCCAATGCAGAGACTTTATTCATTAGGGTCAGGGTGTAACTTGCTAATCTGTATTTTTAAAAGGCTCTCCCAAGATGATTCTGATGTATAATGATGTTCCTACCTTACTGTTGGGACCTGTGCTTTCCAGGGCCTGTCCCTGGGTTGGTCAGGGGAGGGGGTGAGCCAGGGAATGGCCAAGTGTCCAAATGGGTACCAAGAGGGTTGTCTTAGGAAGAGGCCATGCAGGTAGGTCACAGGCCATCAGCCAGTGGTTTGACATTTGCTCCTTCCCCACCCTAGATGTCAGTGGTACACCTGGATCCATAGTGAAAACTCCTTGCTCCTTCTACTTTTGGGCAAGTGGAATGATATTACATTTTCATAGGGAAAAGATGATAAGGAAAAACATGTTGAAAAAGGCTTCTTGGGGCAATAAAGATGAAAAAAAGCATTGAGAAACACTGGATTATGCAAAGGGGTCTGTGTCGCTGGCTGAGAAGTTACAATTATGCCATGTTATCCATACCCTTTCATTCTGCACCTCTGTCTGAAAGGAGTAAAAGATAAGGGTTGAACTCACATATCATAAGCTCTCCAACTATTAATTGGGAATGATCATATCTGCCTTGATTCTACAGCTGGGATGAGCATTTTCCTTTAATCGCATAGTTCTAGTCATTTGTTCCACTCATTTGGCACTTAGCATTAATGACCTGTCATTATTTGTACATGTCTGTTTTGTCTTCATAACTAATTATAAAGCATTTTATGGCAAAGGCTATGAAATCATTTGATAGTTTATTCACTTATTCATCCATCAAACATTCATTGAGCACCACCAGGCATGGAGTTAGATTCTAAAGTGACAAAGATGACAAGACCTGATCTCTGATTTTGAAGACTTTCCAGTAAATAAACAACTATGAAATGATGTAACAAGTGTAATGGTAGACACATGTATAAGTTGCATAGAGAAGTATCCTGCATGTATAAATTGCATAAAGAAGAGGCAGAGCTTGAGCTGAGCATTAAAGGAGAAAGGAGGTAGAGGAGTTTCCCAGATAGAGAAGGGGTAGGGGACAGGAATACTGAACTGGAAGCTTCTGATAAGCATGGAGACAATGGCACATGTGGGGAAAGGACCAGAAATGAGACCAGGCCAAAGCATGAGGAGCCTTCAAACTTACTCTAAGGGCATGGATGTTATCGGCAAGGCAATGGGATGCCACTGGAGAATTTAAATTAACCAATGTCATGATTAGCTCTCTATTCCCCAGACTCACCTGTCTTCAATGTGGCTAGGAATGGATGAGGATTGGAACCTAGTTGAGAGATGTTTCAATAATGCAGAGTTGATGATACATGAACAAGGGCATTGGGTGGGGATAAAGTGGAAGAAACTAACCAGAAAGTTTACTTAGTGTCTTACTTAGTCTGTTTTCTGCAGCTATAAATAGAATATCATAAACTGGGTAATTTATAAAGAACAGACACTTATTTGGCTCACAGTTCTAGTGGCTGGGAAGTCCAAGAGCATGTTGCCACCATCTGATGAGGGTCACCCCACAGTAGAAGTCATCACAAGGTCAGCGAGCACATGAGACAGAAAGAAAGTTGTGCTGAACTCATCCTTTTTATGAGGAACTCATTCCCACAATAACTAACTACTCCCATAATATGATTATATAAAATCATTTGAAGAATAGTAAGAACAGTATGACAATCCAACAAGATGATTAATATGAAGGTCAACACGAAATTTTAGTTTCTTATATCAATAATAATTATAAAATAAAAGGGTAGATCCATTAATAGCAGCAACAAAAAACAATTTACTAACAAATAGTCCAAAATGGAACTCTGTAGGATCTATATGTAGAAATTAGAGACATTTCCTGTACTCGGTTGGCTGGCATGACCATTACATTCTAATGCTTATTTCGTGAGAGAAAATATTTGGTGGCAAATTCACACTAAGTTATTAGTTTAATGGGCTCTCTTTCTCACCAGTACTTACATTTTACTCGGTGCTTCTGAAAATTTAGGTGCTCTTGGTGGTGTCTTACATGCAGGACACATTACCTGTGAGAATTACCTGGAAGTGTTTATTGAAATATTTATTGCAAAACACTACTCCAAGAAATTTGAATTGGTATTTCTGGGTAGAACCTGTTCACATTCATTTTAACTTGGAAAAACGCTGCTATAACCCAAAGGAAGCAATCTCAGAAGGTGGCATCTCAGTTCTCTCTGGGGATCAGCAGAAGAGAGATTCTTAGGAGTGAACATTTTTCTGGCAGTCCTCAAATTATGTCAGAATAATTGAGCACTTGGTATGTTTACTTGTGCTTCTTAAGACTATTTATACCTGGGGGAATACATTTGTACCTAGTGCTTGTACAAGGTCCTATATGAGGAATCTTAAGGGATAAACCCTGCATTGTATGTTCTCCATGCTTTCTCTGGGTTCTTCCTTATGTTCTGTGTATTTGTGAGGTGTTATGATCAGAATGTTTATGTCTCCCAAAACTCATGTTGAAATCCTAACCCCCAAGATTATGGTATTAGGAGAATGGGCCTTTTTGGAGGTGATTAGGTCATGAGGGCAGTGTCCCCCTAAATGGGATTAATGCCCTTATAAAACAGGCCCCAGAGGGCTGCCTTGCCCCATCACATGAAGACACAGCAAGAAGGCACCACTTATGAGAAAGTGGACCTTCACCAGACACTGATTCTGCTGACACACTAATCTTGGACTTCTCAGCCTCCAGAACTATAAGAATACATTTATATTGTTTATAAGCCACAAGTTTATGGTATTTTTTTATAGCATCTGACAGACTGAGACAGGAGGGAAGTAAGGAAGGTAGTAATAGGGTCAAGGACAGTGAGAGGAGAGGCAGGAGGGCCTGTAGCACAGTCTCTGAATGGCAGATGACCAAGCGTTGTGCTGCAGAATATGCTTATTTCATCATTTGTCAAAGGTTAGCTGGTTATCAATGAACCAGAGCAGAAGACCAGAACGGAAACCATGACACCCACCCTACGATAAGTTTGGGCTTCCTCCAAAACCATTTCCCTTCTGTATGTGGATCAGTGGGCTGAACAGAGGATATAAGTAGGCTTTAAGAGGCTCCTTCCACACTCTAGAGCCTGAAGTGGCTCTAAGTTAATGGCTATTCCTGAGCTTTTTGCTTCTGCCTTTGGTCAGACCTACCTTCACTTCCATGGGAGGCTTTGAGGGCCATCTGTACCCAGGGCTGTCTTTCTTCTTCTATGGACTTTACCACGCACAACTGGTCTCCAGGGCCTTGATATGCAATGCCCCTGTCCAGTACCCACCATGCCATCCCTGGACCAAAGGAAGATGGGCAAGGCTACGGCAAATATGCTATGTGGGGTTGCTGAAGATACTGAGCACCTGCATTTTAGTAGCCCAAGAGTTGCATAGCGTTCCTACACAGTTTGTACTTATCAGCAAGATATACCATCAGAGAAACTTTGTGTACTGCAAACAGTGGCAGCATCTTACTCTGTACATGACCATCTTCCTCAGTGGGTGTGTAGACGTGGTGAGCCAGAACCTGCTGCCCCAGAGGTGTGCTTTTCTGGAGCAAAGTGTCCAAGCCCTGGGCGTGTTTATCTTTTTGCCCCTGATGGTGTCTCATATGCAGGACACAGAAGGAGTGGATTTGCTGTGTCACATACTGCTCACCCAGGCCATGTTCCTGCTGATGCTGGTGGTGATCGCAGAGCTATGGGCTCCCAACAAGCCACTGGTCTGGATGATGAAGGCCTTTTTGTATATGGTCACAGGCTCTTGGCTGATGCAGATGGGCTTTATGATGTACAAACCCATCTCTGGCTATAAATGGATGGATGATGATGGAAATGACATTGTGTTTGTCACCACCTTCTTCTGCTGGCATGTGGTCTTCAGTGCCATTTTGATGATCTGGATCTACAGCTTCTCCTTGTTGTGGTATTGTTACATTTTTGTTAATTCCTGAACCAGGATGTGCCCCTAAATGGTTCCTTATTGCCTTCACACTCTGGGATATCTGGATGAGAAGTTGTGGGAGGTATCAGAGAAGATGATATGCTGTCCTTCCTTCAGAGGTATCTCACCATGAGGCACCAGACTCTGCTGAGATGGGCATACCCCTATCCCTTTCTGGCTTCTCTCAGTCTCACTTGCTGAGCAGTGTGGAGAGGAAAGGCGAATGAAACAAGAGAGGAATGTACCTATGACCTTCACTCGCAGCTCCCCACCTGTTGCCCTCCCACTTCAACTCCAGCAA
Source organism: Lepilemur ruficaudatus (assembly GCA_963574885.1). NCBI lineage: Eukaryota > Metazoa > Chordata > Mammalia > Primates > Lepilemuridae > Lepilemur > Lepilemur ruficaudatus. Next base: position 81,759 of record CAUYRT010091014.1, on the reverse strand, counting down.
CTGAGATCTGCTTGCCCTGGACTTCTCTGCCTCCCTCCTTCCCCTCCCATGAGAATGTTAAAATAAACTTACTATATCCTGCCTTGAGGCCATTTGTAAGTATCCCTCACCCACCACATACAGTGAGGACCACCAGCCAAATTTAGTACATAATAATTTACCCACCATAATAACCACCTCCTCATCCTTTCTTGCTCTGGATCTCATCAATGTTCACACTAAATCCAGACTGTCATTTTGAGCATGCAGAACTCATAGAACTGTTCTTGATTTTTTTCCTTTGATTACTTTTTGATATATTAAACAGAAAGTCAGATCCTTAAAGGCAACTTCCTCTGCAGGGTTTATGGAACAGAGCGACACTGCTCATGGCAAGGGTTCAGAGGGCTTGTCTGTTTCCAGGATTTCTTTGGCCATGTCTCCCTGAATGTAGCGGCTGTCAGATTCTTCTTCTGACACATCTGAATTGATTTCCAAGTAGTAGACTCACCTGGACCTACTCCTTTCTGGTTTTCACGTGTAATAAAATCCAATGGCTTATTTATTCCGGGTACTTTTGTTTTTGAATCCTCACAACTATTCTATCAGTGACGTTCTAAAGCTTAAAAGGGTTAAGAAAGTGGCTTAAGGTAGCCAGACATTTAGCTTTGTCACATAATGCTCTAGCGGGGTATGACAGGGGGTTTGGGGACTTGCAGCGAGTGTTACGCCCCTACCTTCCACCAGGATGTGAAGACTCTGTCAAGCTTACCTCACTCCTGATTGAGACTAAAACGTCAAGTTAGGACAGAGTGGGCTGGGGGCAGGGATTCTAGAGGGTCATTGTCCTTCTGTTTTCCGTTTTTATTCTAGTTCCTAGGAGAACTAGTGGTAGCCTTTGGTTTGGGCTCTACTCTTCCTTGTTAATTTTCTTATTCAAAAGTTAAAGTGCAGCAGCGGTGGGTTGTTGTCTGGTTACCAAGGACCATCACCCTCAGCTTTTAGGAGCTGGTGAGCGCTCTGAGTTATTGTGTGGGGCGGGGGGAGGGGTGGTGGTGCTTCCCAGTGTCGTTTAGCAGGGCTCAGCCACCTCTCAGAATGTGCAATGCATGGAGTGCGGGATGTTCAGCGTGTGACCAGAAGGCAGATTCCACGGAAGGCTTACACCCTGCATCGGTGGGATGGTCGGGCAACAACACTGCTTTCTACTGGAGATGAACGGGTGTTCCTAGTGTGAAAATAAAATATGCGTCAGGCATAGTTCAGCTTCCATGCTTCTCCTTGGTCCTGGGGACCAGTGGAGCTGTGCAGTGTCCTGTTTGCCACCTCTGGGTTCCATCCCCTTGTTTCTCACCCACAACCTTAGATATCTTTTCAGGCCTTGGCCCAGCCTTGCAGCTCCTCCAGCTCAGGTAACGCCTGTAGTGCCCTGGAGGTTGGAGGGAGAGGCAGTCTGCTTTTCTGCTACACCCTTTCCTGTTGATATGGCAAAACTGTTTTCTATTTTACTCAGACCTCCGCTTTTTGATATTAAGAGCATATTTTGGATTTTTAAACTAAAAATTGACTTTTTGTTTTTTGTTTTTGTTTTGCTGTTATAATCTGACCTCATCTTGATGCAATATCTTTGACAAAATAGAAGAAAAAATCTTCTTTGAGGGTTGAAAAGTGAAGCTCAAATATTAGTATTTCAAGATATTATCTCTACAAAGATGAAGGTTGAAGAGATAATAAAATCACCTGTTAGCCCTTAGACCTGTCCTGTTTTGATGTTTTGAGTACTTTTGAAACCCTGTTAAATCCTGGTAAACTCATCTCTTATAGTAAATTAATGCCTCTAAATATTATTACATCTCACAACACGTGTCTTCTAGGTAAAAGAATACATGTTAGCAGGGGCCTACAAAGCCACCAAGAATTGCAGCTAAGTCTGATACAATGGTGGAAATTGCAGCTAAGCCCACTGTGTGGATGATGACAGCTTTCTCTACTCCTCCCGTCACAGTAGACATGAGCACTGTGACAGCAGTCCTAATCCCTTTGGAAAGTAAGCTAACCGAAGATAGGTTTGCGAAAAACAAAACGTCCAAATGACAGAGTAGAGTTCTGGGGAGAAAAGTGTAATCTTCACCACCATCCACCAGAGGGCACCATCTCACAGGAGCCTGGAAAGGGTTCTTAGTCCTAGTTTGGTATTGAAGGACCAATTCAGGAGGAATGGAGAGGAGAGTAGGAAAGATACACAAGCAAGTATTGTCCAGGCATCCAGTAAACATTATGTAGGTCTCTTTCCTGTTAAACTTAGATGTGTGGACATGAATAAGCACAGAATTTAATCGATATAGAAATATGTACATATGGATTGCTTTTGTTACTGCTTGAGTCAAAGTTATAATATTCTGAAATAATAATAAAAAAGTAAATATTTGCTCTTTAAGAAAAATATGTATCTCAAAAATCTCTTGGTCACCCTGTCTCTGACCACTCTTCCTAAGTGGGGTGAAAAATCATTGTGTGAGTCTTGAAGGGACTGTTTCCCACTATGGACTCCAGAGGGGGCCAGGAAGTCCCTCTCCTGGCCCTGACAGCAAGGATATGGACACCTGTCCTAGACTCAGCAATCAGAACTTTCATCTTGGAGAAGTGACTCAAAAGCTCAGGAGCAATGGAGATTATGCATGGTGGTTCTTGTGACAACAAATGCTCAATAGTGGTGGTGCTAGCAGTAGTCGCACAGTGGAGACAATCACAATTGCTGAGAAAATATGTCGTAGTTGAAAATTGGCTTTGATCTCAATGGGAAGTGGTGCTAACCACCAAAAATAAAGTAAGAGTGGTTATCATAGTCACCTATGCCAGTGTGGATATCAGAATGATTCAACCCACAGATTCTTTGTGGTGGTCATTGACCATGGGATCTCTTGGAAAAATAATATTGTGGGCAGCCCAATAAGACTCTCCTCGAGAATGTAAGCTCTGTGATGGCAGGGATTTTTGACCATTTTATTCAGTGGTGCATCCCAAACATCTAGAACAGTTTATGTCACATAGAAGTGCTCAATAAATATTTATTGAGTAAATGACTTGATAGGAGCCCCAAATGGGCCATCATTGTAAAGAATAAGGCCCCTCCTCCAATGTTCAGCCCTGAATTAGACCTACAATCTCTTAAATAAAAAGAAAGCATTTAGCCTATTAGGAAGAACCTTGCAATATTTTTGCAAGTATTTACTGTAAATGTTCTTCGTAATCTTTGCCAAAGACCTGCTGTCATTTCCAGGGTAACTGTGCACTGGGGTAAAGGAGATGCCCAGAGCTTTGGAAAATCAGTTGCATGCTGGATCCGATCTAACATGAACCCAGCAAATATCGGGGCCGAGATGCGAGCTCAGGTCTAATTTAAAAACCAATATTTTCTATATTTGCCTGATGATAATAATGATCTGAGGCCCTTGTAAAATATAGATACATCTGAACTTCAACACAGCCTTTCTAAATCAGATTTCCCAGGGGAAGACAATGGTAATTTATTTTTTTAACTAGAAGTCCAGGTGATTCTTATTATCACACAAGTTTGGGAGACATCTGGTACCGTTTCTTTTTGGAAACTAGAAGGTCATGAAAGGGTTAGGGAACCAACATTATGCGCTTCCACCCTCTAGCCAGTGACATTGGCTTTTCATCCTTACCATTCTTAGAGTGACTCTCTTTTGGCTGTTAATGGCTCCAATAGGCAGCCTTTTCGAGCTGTGGGGAAGATAGTGGGGCAGTAATTAGGACTAGAGTAGCTGTACACAGCTTGAGTGAAGACAGTCTGAAAGCATACTGTCTTAAGGAAGGTGGATATATATCATTACGGTATATGCCATTATTTTAAGAAGAGACCACAACTCTATTTCTTTTGCCAAGGTTGTGATAGCCCTTTTACAAAGAGAGGTGATAATCTAAGGAATAATATGACATTATTGAACCATCCAGAGCTTCACCTTGAACTCTCTTAAGATGCGTATGTTACACTAACTAATGAATGTGGTATTTGATAATAGATTGAAGAAATACCGTAAGCTACAAATTCATCTGGGGATACATAAAACATCAAGAAGTAAAGAATCGCTCCTCACTGAAATCACTCTAAAATACAGTATTTAGTTTTTGCCTATACTGGAAAAATCATAACACTTTTTCAAATGTGATATTTTGTTGGCAGTTCTGACTTTCTTTTTCTTTCCCTGGGACAAGGTTTTTTTAGACATTACAACAATCCCAGGACTTTCAAATTCTTTAAACCCTCTCTTGAGTGTGACACTGAAGAACTCTTTTCTTAGTAATTCTTGACTAAATTGTTAAGGTTTATAGGGCTATTGGTCTTTCATCTTAATATTCACTTTCTGCTAGAAGAGGACAAAAGAAATGAAGAATTGTTTAATGAGAAAACCAGGTGCCTGACAATCCTTCAGAGAAAGGGGATCCAGGCCTTTTGGAGGTTGATGTTTTATGTGGATAGAATATTCAGGAGATATTACTTATTAAAATTACATCAAATGTAATAGTTTGCAAGACCTTTGGGATGTGAGTTTAGAAATGCAAAAGTTACCCTAGGTGGGGAAAGGATGGAGCAATGAAGAGATCCTGGGCACAATTATAAAGAACCAGTCAATGCACATGAAATATTATGGACTAAAGGCTTAATTATAGGAAGAATCTAGTATGTTCAAGGAGATCCAGTAGATCAGATAAAGACTTAGCTTCAGATTAAGATCTACGCTAAAGATAAGTAGGCCATTGCCTGAAAGAATCTAGAACCCCTTAGAGGCAGTGTCATTATGTGTCCACAGGGGGCAGGGTTCTGTTGACCAGGGGCTAATTCTGCTCCTAACCAATCCCTGTGTCAGGAAGAGCATGGCAACATGAGCAACGCTGGTGAGTCTCTGGGAGGGATGTCTTCAAGGATTTGAGTCCCTCAAATAAGGCAAACCACTCACTTCCCAATCATGAATAGGTCTGAGTCACTCGGGGGCAGCACATGGGACCCTCCTATTATTTGTGCCCTTTGTTTTCCATCTGTCTTTCCTTCTTCCCCTTCCTCCTACCTTCTGCCACCAGATCTTTAAGGATGGGACAGGACTTTATTCATAAGATAATTAAGGCAAGAGGGTGGAAGTACAATGTAGGTCGGGCAATCACGTGCCTTACCCCCTCCAGGGAGAAGGTTGGTGTGGGATTTGGGATTATACAGTGACTTCTCTTGTTGCCAAGTCAATATTGTTGTGGTGTGGAGTAAATGCTGAAAGTCTTCCTGGATTATTAGGAATTTTGACAGTAGAACAGGTAAGAGTAGAAAAATAGCAACGGAGAAGTAGGATAGGGAAGGGGAGGATGTACCGAGCCTTGTTCCTATACCTCCTTAAAACTGTCTCGTCAATGGCAAGCCCTGTCACCATCAAGCCCCTTATCACCAGCGGTGTGTGTAGCTATGGAAAACACTCACTTGGGAAATTCCTCCCAAATCCCACTTTTTTGTACTCAGATGGTCTCAGCGATGTACTTATTCAACAAATCCACGTTAGACTCTATGAATGACAACCAATCAAACAAAAGCCCAAAAGATTGAAGATATCTCTTGAAAGAATAATTCATTTGACCTTTACAGAACTTAGACATTGTGCAAACACTTTTAGAGCCTAGGGGAAGAAAGATGAAAAAATAACGTCCTTTCTCTCACAAAACTCAGTCTGGTGAGGAAGACAGATATATCAATGGATGAAAGTAATTCAACTTTATTTTTATTTCAAAGTATTATGGGGTACAAACAACTTTGGTTATATCAATATCTTTTATAATGCTTGAGTCATGGTTATAAGAGTGCCTGTCACTCAGATACTGTTCATTGTACCTGTTAGGTAGGTTTTCATCCATCTCCTCCTCCTCCTCCTCCCCACTGGTTGATTTACACCGAGTTTGACTTCCCTCTATGCACGTGTGTTCTCATCGGTTAGTTCCAATTTAGTAGAGAGTACATGTGGTGTTTGTTTTTCCATTCTTTAGATACTTCACTTAGGATACTGGTCTCCAGTTCCATCCAAATTGCGGCAAAAGGCATTAATTTTTATGGCTGAGCAGTAGTCCATGGCATACATGCACCACATTTTATCAATCCACTCATGTATTGATGGGCGCTTGGGTTGATTCCACATCTTTGCAATTGTGAATTGTGCTGCTATAAACATTCAGGTGCAGGTGTCTTTTTTTTTTTTTTTTTTTTTTTTAGCAATTTGACTTGTTAATTGTAATAATGGAAAAAGTATAAAAGGGAGGTAGTGATAAATTCTACCATTGTGGTAGATTCTACCATTACAGCCTGACAAGAACTTTCTCTTGCTATCCAGTGTCACAGAGGGCAAGCACTGACACCAGCTCTGTTACTCACAATAGTGTTTGATTGTCTGTGTTTCTATTTCTATTTCTAGTATATGAAGCCAACAATCATCTGGTATCATCAGGAAAAGTGATGGAGGCAATTGTTTAGTTTTTTTTTATGTTATCATAACTACACTTTAGTGACAGTGAATGGCACTTACTGTCATTATCAGATGCTTAACTAGACAGAGAGGTAGGCCTACTGTATACTATTTAGACCTATTTTACAGTCTTTCATTATGAACTTCATATATGATGGAGAAATGTTGGGCCATTGATAAAACAATTCACTTATTATTCACTAGTTGAATATTGTGCTCTAAAGAGCATAGTGAATTTTAGAGTAAACTTAAAGGAGTTCCCTCATTCACCTGGGGTCTCTATGCTTGCCTTTATGCCATTCAACATTTATTTCCTTGGATTAAGTCAGGTAGCACAATGATCAAACCTGAGAGAAGAAATAAATACATTGCATGACTAAATCAACATTTAAGAAAGCTCTTGTCAGGACGTAATGTTGGGCCCAAACTAACAAGTTGAAGTTTGACTGGAATAAATGTAAATTCCTGCCTCTGCCTTCTGAAAAGTAATTGCATCCCAAAACTGTCCCTCCACTCTCCAGCCTGTGGAAAAATTGTCTCCCATGAAAACGATCCGTGGTGCCAAAAGGTTGGGGACCGCTGTCCTACAGGCCGTCATAATGCTGAGCTTAGGCTATGTGAAATGATCTATTCAATGGCCTCGTTTCCTCAACCCGAATGCAATCCTGGTTCATGTTTCTTTTTTCTCTCCTCACAGAGATAATTGGTTCTACTAATCTTATAATTCTGCTAGAGGATGAAATCTTTGCTGATTTTTTCAACACATTTCTTTCTCTTCCGGTAAGCATTCTCAGACTTAAATCCAAATATTTTATTAACAGCTGAATAGAGAATCTCACTGGGTTGAATGCCTTTTGTTGTTGTTGTTGTTTTGTTTTTTACTAAATTTCTACTCAAATCAAAAACTTCCAATTTGAGCAAATAAATATGAACCAGAACCACCTATAAATCTCCAGGAGATTCCCGTTGTTGACGTAATCAAGCCCTAAATCCCAGCCTCCTTAGTTGCCTTTGCCCATTCGAAGTTATTTCCCATCACACCCTCTGCTGACGCCCAGTGCTCTAGTGATGGTAGCTCTACCTTGCTGAGTACACCTGGTGTTCCCCACCTCTGAACCTCTCCTTGGGCTATTTTTTTTTTCTGCCTGGAATGTCTGTCTCATAGTCCCACCTACCAAAGTCTTAACCATTCTTCAAATCTCTGCTTAAATTCTATTCTTCATAAGGAATTCTTAGGTCCTCACAACTGTGACCTCCTGATTGGATTTCCCCTGACCTCTGTGCCCCGTGGCACTTTGCAACTGTCTCGTGTTATGTGCCTGTGTGCATATGTGTGTGTGTGTGTGTGTGTGTGTGTGTGTGTGTATGTGTGTCTCCCCCAGTGGATTTTGAGATTATAAATTCCTGCAGGACAAGGACTGAGGATTGCTTATTCTAATCTACTCTCTTTACCAGGTACTTTAGCACTTAGTAATTGTTGAATTGTTGACTGAAACAAAAACTATGTATTTCCTTAATCTATGCAACTAAAAAAACTCTCAAACATCAAAATATTGACTAGATATTTGTCTAGTCTTAGACTAATATCTAAACCTAGACTTAGCCTGCATCATTTTTGGTTTAAATCTTTAGTAATACTTTAATGCTGGAGCTTTATAAATGTGGCTCATCTCAATGCACACTCCCATGGGATGTCACCTATGAAAAAGTGAAATTTCAGATAAGTGAGAAAAAGACACTCTACATTATCCCACAAATAGTTATTGGGTGGTTATTATGTGCCAGCCTCTGGGCTTATTATTGGAGACACACATAATAATGATACCATCTTTGTCCTCAAGGAATTCCAAGTCTAATGTGAGAGAATGGTGTTTAAGGTATGAGTGACATGATAGAACTTTCTAGGAGACAGTGGAGATACAGTACACAGGAGGGAGAGGCCACCCCTCCCTGGAAAAGCCAGGAAAGGCTTACACAAGCCAAGTCTTGAAAGAGAAGTAGGTATTTGACAATTAACTGGGGGAAGAAGGTGAGGAGAAAAGGGTGGATAAAGAAGGAGGAGGAAAAGACTAGGGCGTGAGTAGCGAGAGAGGCAAAAGCCTGACAGACAGACAGAACAAAGACAGAAAATGCACAAAGGAATACAATCCTATGACACTTTGGCAGAATCTGTAGGTAACCAGTAAGGCTGAAGACAAAGTTGTAAGAATAAGACCAACTAATAGTTAAGCTGCACAGGTGAGCTGAGCCAAGGCCCAGAGATCAGGCAAGCCATGCTCAGAAGTTTGGACATCACCCTGGTGGTGACAGAGAGCCATTGAAGGGTTTGCAGTAAAGGAGGAGGACACAGAATGACTGAAGTTTGGGGCTGTTAGTCGTGAGGTGGGGAGAGGGTCAGACTTACATGATGTGCTGAGAGCTCAGTTAGGAGTTGGAGCTTCAGATCCTCTAGTTTTCTGCCAACACTTCTGGGACAGTTTGAAGACATCTTGGTGCCTAGGGTGAGACTGCTTAAGCTTAGATACCTATAAACAGAGAAGCCCTTTCCCAGCAGCTTCAAAGCTGGTTGCCTTGGTGACAGTCCTTCATGACAAAAGAGTGCAGCAGCCTAGAATTACCTATTAATTTTAGACCCTCTTAATGCCTCCATATGTAATTTGTACCCCTAATCCTCACATCTTCAGTCCTGTTTTCTCCAGTTCAAGAGGTGAGGTACATCCAAAGCTATTTCTCATTAGGGAAAGGTTTTACACCTTTGCTTTCCCTCTGTAAGTCCAGGGAGAAAGTGAATAACGGAATACACAAAGTAAGTGTGTTCCATTACCATGAGCCTTGGCCTTTGAACACAAGTAAGATAGCTCCCAGATCAGGGCAGGATGGAGCCAAAAGATAAACAAATTTTGCAATTCAGTCTATTTAGGGTGTTTTTGTGCAGGGAAACTTGATATAGTAGAATAAATTTAAGAATTAATGTCCCTTGAAATAGGAAAGCAGTGGAACCTCTCTTTTCCTGTGGCTGCAATGGACTATGCCATATACATGAAGAGAAGCTCTACCTCCTTGGCTGTTTCCTAGCTTTCTTTTGCAGGTTTTTGGTCAAACACCATTGTATACTGTTGAAAATTCACAATGGAGCTTGTGGCCAGAATTACCTTATGACTTGGTGAGTAAAATTCTTGAGTGGTGAGGGTTTGGGGTGGAGGAAGAGGGAGCTGTATTTGAAATGTGAATTGGGAGGAGAATGAGAGGGAGTCCAGAGAGTGCTATGGAAGAAACACTAAAGTGGATGAATAGAACAACTGGCATCAAGCCAGTTAGACATTTCTTTGTATTTTTGTTTGTTTGTTTGTTTGGCTTTTTTTATGTTTTTGCCTCTTGGGCAAGCAATTGCTGGGGAATTCTTTCCTTTATATTCCAGTCCATGTAGTTAGCAAATGGGATTCATCTCTCACGTCCACTGTGATTGTTGGCTACTAGTTGCTTGGAGTGCTGTCCTGAAAAGAACCTTGAGGTTACATCTAAGCAAGAAAGAGTCTGGGAATTGATTGGCAATGTCTGCCATGGGCGTAGGACAGGAAGTGACAGCCCAGGGGCCACAGAGTTATTATCAGATATGCATTATCAGATATAGATCAAGGAAAGATGCCACCCTGCAGTTTCTAATGACTACTGGACCGTTCTCCTCCAGAGGCATGCTTTTCTCCAAATCTTTTTTTTCTTTATGCCTTTTTTCCCTTTTTCTTATCTATTGTCTTTATCCTCTCCTTTTTTCCTCTTCCTGTTCTCCTTTTCCACTGCGTAGACCTTAGACCTACCAATGGCTTCCCCATGTCCTACTAGTGTCATATGGGATTGGAAAGGTCACTCTATGTCCACCATGGCAAGATTTGTGTTCTGGAGAGCTGAGAAGACATGCCTTACTCTGACTCTTATATTGGATCTCCCTAGGATAACCCTGAAACTTAGAATTTTTAATTTTTTTTCTCTCTTCTCTGGTGGCTTGATCCCTCAGGGATCCATCTAGTATTCTAAATCATGTGAATCTTTCTGTGTTTTTGTACATGGCTTGCAATTGATATGGGGTTAGGGGCTTGTTAGAAATTATGAGAGGGTGTACAAAGAAGCCACTTGAAGAATGTTATGACCTGACACCACAGACCCAAATCTCTTCTGCTTCTCTTCTCTCAAGCAAGACTTACATTTTTTCTTTAACAACTTCACCCAAGAATAAAGAAGAATTTTTGATGGAAGATCAAGCTTTTCATTTTCTAATAATCAATTTGTTTCTTTGGGAGGCTCAGATGGAGTCTATGCTCCTCTTAGATATTTTTAACCCACACACCTCTCCTTCTGGCCAGATACTGCAATATGAAATGATTTATTGCCCCTTACTAAGCTGTATTTCTTAGCAGTTCAGTTCCATTTATCTTTTCTGTTTTTATTTTGTTTTGACTCTAGGTTGCCAAGTACAAAGGATTATTGACCTGGTTGGAAAAATACCGGTTACCTTTCTTCTGTAAAACAAACTTGTGTTTCCATTATATTCTCTGTCAGGAGCTTATCAGTTTCATTAAGTCCCCAGAAGGAGGTAAGCATTGGGTGGTACACGTGTGTGCATGAGTGTGTGTGTATAGAAATATGGGAAGCCACACTTCATAAGGATGTTATGCCTATTAGTCCTATAGTAAGGTGAAAATATTGTCTACATTTGTAGATAATGCCTGTGGCCCAACCCATGTTGTGGCAATACATGAAATCTTAGCCTGAAAAATTGGTACCTAAGGCAATATGCAATAGTCATATGGGCTGGGCAATTTATCTCACTGTAGCCAGAAATGAGAGTTAATAGTAGCGATAAAACCTGGTAAAGTTGCCTAAAGTGTATCCGGAATCAAACAAATCTCACTGTCTTCATTACTATCATCTTGCTTAAGCCACCATTATTTCTCACCTAGGTACTGAAACAATCAATTCATAATTCATCTCCTTGCTTTTACTTTTCTCTCCTGCTCACAGCAGCTAGAGTGAGCATTTTAAAATGTAGCTGTTGGTATTGGGGGATTCTAGGAAGATGGTAGAGTAGGAAACACCAGGAATCTGTCTCCCTACCTAGACAACAATTGTGCTGGCAGAATCTGTATGATGTAACTATTTTGGAACTGTGGAGTCTATTGAAGTTTGCAACTTCCAGGAGAAGACTGAGACAGTAAATTGCAGTTAATTTCATCCAATTTCAGCTCTTTGCACAGTAGCAACTACCTACCCCCAACTCTAGTCCATGGGAGGCAGCTGTACACGTGTTCCTAGAACAGCTTACAGGAGCCAGGGTGGCCAAAAAAGACCTTGCCTTCCAAATATTGGGGATCTATGCTGTGATTGCTGGTTGCTGCTTCTGATCACAGAGGTATAAAGAGATAGGTGGCCATTGTTGTACCTCCCCATTGTTGCAAGCCCTCCCTCTCTGGCTGAAGTGATTACCAGGGGATTTACAGAGATATCTTCCTTCTCTTCCTTTTTCTCTTTTTTTCTTTTGGGAGGCAGACATTGAGGACTAGGACATTCAACATCAACTGCATATATGGGGAAAATAAGAAAGTGACCACATATGCCTGGGGAAAGGTTGAGGCTCCAAAAAAACCTGAGAAGACCTAAGTTTATACCTCAGACCAATCCTTGGCACAGAGACAGCCTACAACAATAAAAAAAAAATTAACAACATATCAAACTCTGGGAAAAGGGAAAGCTCTGATTTCCAGAGTTATCACATTATTAGATTCAAATGTCTAGTTTTTGACAAAAAAAATCACAAAGCACAAAAAGAAATGGGAAAGTATGGCTCATTTAAAGGGGAAAATTTTTTTTCGTTTTTTTTTTTTTTTTTTTTTTTGACACAGAGTCTGACTCTGTCGCCCGGGCTAGAGTGCCATGGCATCAGCCTAGGTCACAGAAACCTCAAACTCCTGGGCTCAAGTAATCCTTCTGTCTCAGCCTCCTGAGTAGCTGGGACTACAGGCATGCGTCACCATGCCCAGCTAATTTTTTCTATACATTTTTAGTTGTCCAGCTAATTTCTTTCTATTTTTAGTAGAGACAGGGTCTTGCTCTTGCTCAGGCTGGTCTTGAACTCCTGAGCTCAAATGATCTTCCCGTCTTGGCCTCCCAGAGTGCCAGGATTACAGGCATGAGCCACCGCGCCTGGCTGGGGGAAAAAAATTGAAAGAATTTGTCCCTGAGAAAGATCTGATAGCAGATCTACTAGACAAAGATTTTAAAACAACTACCTTAAAGATGATCAAAGAACTAAAAGAAGATGAAGAAAGTCTAGAAAGTGATATATGAAAAAAATAAAAATATCAACAAAAAGAAAATCTAAAAAAAAAATACCCAAAAGAAATTTCAGACATGAAAAGTACAATAACTTCAGCTCACTACAAATTATGACTGTAAACATTGTACTGTAAATGCTTTGTAGTTTTCCCCCAATTAAAAAAAAAAAAGTACAATAACTGAATTGAAAAATTTACTAGAAGGATTCAAAGGCAGATTAGAAAAGGCAGAAGAAAGAATTGGTGAACGCAAAGGTAGGGCAGTGGAAATTATAAAATCTGAGGAACAGAAAGAAAAAAAATGAAGAAAAATGAACAGAGCAAAGAGGGATCTGTGGGTTACCATCAACCAGACCAGCAAACACATTGTGGAAATGCCAGAAGGAGGGCAAAGAGAGAAAGGGGCAAAAAGAACAGCTGAAGGAATAATGGCTGAAAACTTCCAAAATTTGATGAAAGACATGAATATAAACATCGAAGAAGTTCAATGAACTCCAAGCAAGAAGAACTCAAAGAGATCCACAGATAGACACATTATAGTCAAACTCTTGAAACCAAAGATAGAGAAAGAATGTTGAAAACAGTAAGACAGAAGCAGCTCACCACTTTACAAGGGATTCTTGTAAGATTATAAGCAGATTTCTCATCAGAAACCTTGGAGTCCAAGAGGCAGTGTGCTGATGTGTTCAAAGTCCTAAAAGACAACAACAAAAAAATTAACCAAGAATTCTATATCCAGCAAAACTGTATTTCAAAAGTAAGTGTAAAATTAAGATATTTCCACATAAACAAAAGCCAAGGGAGTTGCCCTACAGTAAATTCTCCAGAGAGTCATTCAGGGTGAAATGAAAGGACACTGGACAGTAACTTAAAGCAGTATGAAGAAGTAAATAACTCAATAAAAGTAAATGGATAGGCAGTTATATAAGCTAGTATGATTGTAACAACAGTTCATAGCTGCACTTTTTGTTTCTACATGATTAAGAGACTAATACATTTTTAAAAGAATAATTATTAGTTTAAAGCTAGTATTACTGTAACTTTGTTTTGTAACTGCACATTATGTTTTGTTATCCACATAATTAAAGAGACTAATATGTGTTAATGAGTTACTAGTTTATGTTTTGGGGCACACGATGTACAAGAATGTAATTTTGTGATATCAGCGACCAAAAGGGGTAGAGATGGAGCTATTGAAGCAGCAAAAGTGTTTTGTGTGTGTTATTGAAGTTGAGCTGGTATAAATTCAATTTAGAGGGTTATGAACTTACAATGTTAAATGTAATCCCCATGGTAACTGCAAAGAAAATAGCTATATAATTTATACAAAAAGAAATGAGAAAGGAATTTAAATGTTTTACTACAAAAAATTAACTAAACACAAAAGAAGACAGTAATGCTGGTAATGAAGAACTAAAAACCTATAAGGTGTATAGAAAAAAATAGCAAAATGACATAAATCTCTTCTTATTAGTAATTACTTTTAATGTAAATGGATTAAACTGTTCAATCAAAAGACAGAGATTGGCAGAATAAATTTAAGAACAAGATCCAGTTATATCTTACCTACAAGAGGCTCACTTTAGATCCAAACACACAAATTAATTGAAAGTGGACGAATGGAAAAAGATAGCCCATGCAATAATAAACAAAAGAGAGCAAGGATGCTTATAATTAATACCAGACAAAATAGACTTTAAATTTTAAATAGTTTATAAGAGACAAAAAGAAACATTATATATTAGTGCAAGATTTGACACAGCAAGAAGATAATAACAAGTATAAATCTTTGCACAACTGATGACAGGCCATCAAAATATATGAAGCAAGGCTGGGTGCGGTGGCTCACGCCTGTAATCCCAGCACTCTGGGAGGCTGAGGTGGGTGGACTGCTCAAGATCAGGAGTTCAAAACCAGCCTGAGCAAGAGCGAGACCCCGTCTCTACTATAAATAGAAAGAAATTAATTGGCCAACTAAAAATATATAGAGAAAATTAGCCGGGCATGGTGGCACATGCCTGTAGTCCCAGCTACTTGGGAGGCTGAGGCAGAAGGATCTCTTGAGCCCAGGAGTTTGAGGTTGCTGTGAGCTAGGCTGATGCCACGGCACTCACTCTAGCCCGGGCAACAGAGTGAGACTCTGTCTCAAAAAAAAAAAAAAATATATATATATATATATATACATATATATGAAGCAAAAACCTACAGAACTGAGGGAAAAAATAGACAATTCTACAATAATAATTGGAGACTTTAACACCCCACTCTTAATAATGAATAGAATGATAAGAAAGAACATAAGTAAGGAAATAAAGGACTTAAACAATACAATAAACCAACTATATCTAGAAGATATATACAGAACATTCTACCTACCAAAAACAGCATACACATTCTTCTCAAGTACACATGGGACATTTTTCAGCATACACTATGTTAGGCCATAAATTAAATCCCAATAGATTTTAAAATATATCATACAGAGTATCTTTTCTGAGCATAATAGGATAAAGGTAGAAATAAATTACAATAGGAAAACTGAAAATTTCACAATATTGTGGAAACTAAAGAACACAATCCTTTTTAACAAATATATCAAAGAATAAATCACAAGGGAAATTAAAAAATATTTAGAAATGAATGAAAATTAAAACACAGCATACCGAAACTTATGGAACACAGTGAGAGCAGTTCTAAGGCAAAAATTTATAGTTATAAATGCTTACATTAAAAAAAGAAATCTCTCAAATAAACAATATAACTTTATAACATTAGGAATTAGAAAAAAGAGAACAAACTAAATTCAAAGCTAGCGAAAGGAAAGAAATGAGAACAAATATCAATGAAATAAAGAATAGGGAAACAATAGAGAAAATCAATAAAAACAAAAGTTGGTTCTTTGAAAAGACCAACATAACAAACAAAACTTTAGCTAGATGGACTAAGAAAAAAGAGAGAAAACAATATTACTAAAAAGATTACAAATTATTAAAATAAAAATGAAAGGGGGGCTTGGTGCAGTGGCTCACACCTGTAATCCTAGCACTCTGGAAGGCTGAGGTAGGAGGATTTACTTGAGGTCAGGAGTTCGAGACCAGCCTGAGCAAGAGTGAGACCCCCGTTTCTACTAAAAATAGAAAAATTAGCTGAGCATGGTGGCACATGCCTGTAGTTGCAGCTACTCAGGGGCCTGAGGCAGGAGGATCACTTGAGCCCAGGAGTTTGAGGTTGCAGGGAGCTATGATGATGCCACTGCAGTCTAGCTGGGTGACAGTGACACTCTGTCTCAAAAACAAAACAAACAAAAAAACATATCTACATGCAAAAGAATGAAATTGGACCTTTAGATAACACCATATACAAAAATTTACTCAAAAGAGATCAAAGACCTAAGTATAAGATCTAAAACTATAAAACACATAAGATAACATAGGACAAAATCTTCACTACATTGGATTTGGCAGTGATATCTTGGCTATGACATCAAAGGCAGAGGTAACAAAAAAAAAAATTGGACTTCATAAAAATTTTTAAAATTTGTGTACCAAAAGATAGTATCAACAGTAAAAAGACAACCCACATAATAGAAGAAATATTTTAAAATCATATGTCTGATAAAGGATTGACATTCAGAATATATGGAGAACTCCTAAAATTCAACAACATAAAACAAATAACATGATTTAAAAAATGGGGAAAGGGCTTGAATAGATATTTCTCCAAAGAAAATATACAAATGGCCAATAGCATATGAAGAGATGGTCAACATTACTAATCATTAGGGAAATGCCAATCAAAACTAAAGTGAGATACCACCACACACCCATTAAGATGTGTACTATCAAAAAATAAAATAACAAGTGTTGGTGAGGTTGTGGAGCACTTGGAACCCTTTTTCACTGTTGGTGGAACTGTGAATAGGGCAGCCACTGTGGAAAACACCATAGCATTTTCTTAAAAATTAAAAATAGAATTACCATATGATCTAGCAATTCAATTTGGGTATATACGCAAAAGAATTGGAAGCAGAGTCTCAAAAAGGTATTTGAGCACCCATGTTCATAGCAGCATTATTCACAATAGCTAAAATGTGGACGCAGCCCAGGATCCATCAACATATGAATGGATAAGCAAAATGTGGTGCAGACATAGAAAAAGGAAATTGTGACAAATGCTGCAATGTGAATGGAACTTTAGGACATTATGCTAAGTGAAGTAAGCCAGTCACAAAAAGACAAACGTTGTGTGGTTCCACTTACATGAAGTACTTAGAATAGTGATAGAGAAAGGAAGTGGAATGCTGGCTGCCTGAGGCTGGGAGGAGAGGAGAGTGGGGAGTTATTGTATAATGGGTTTAATGAGTTTCAGTTTTGCCAGATGAAAAGAATTTTGGAGATGGATGGTCATGACAGGTGTACAACATTATTAATGTATTTAATGCCACTGAACTGTACACATAAAAATAACTAAGATGGTAAATTTTATGTTATGTGTATTTTACCACAACAAAAAAATATTGGGAAAAAATGTAGTTCAGGTCATGTCACTCCTCTGCTCACTGTCTGCCCTGCTCCTCCTCACCCCTACACCACCAATGGCTCCCATCTCAGTGAGAAATCCAACACTCTTACAGTGACCTTCAAGTTCCTAGAGACCTGGGCTCATTTCCCTGACCTTATCTCTCCCCCCACCCCACTCACTGTGTTTCAGCCACACTGGCCTCCTTGAATTTCCCCCAACGTGCTGGACACATTTCCACTTCAAGGCTTTGCACTGGCTTTTTCCTCTACCTGGAATGCTCTTCCTCTACATGCACATGTGCCGCCCTCTCTCACATCCCCAAATCTTTGTAGAAATCTCACCTTGTCCATGAAGGCAGCTCTGATGATTCTATTTAACACTATATCCTACCCACTCATCCAATCCTGGCCCCCAGCATTCCCAATCTCCTTCACCCAGCTCTACTTTTTCTTTTTTCTGTAGTGCTTATAACCTTCAACCTTACTAGGCAGTGTAATTATTTATTATGCTTATTGTTTATTGTCTGTCTCTTTCACAAGAATATAAGCTCCTCGAGGTCAGGGATTTTTGTTCTGTTTGCTGATGTATCCCAAGCACCTAGAATGGCACATGGAACTTAGTAGGCATGTACTAAATATTTATTGAAAGAATGAATAAAAAATTTCCATCTAGGGTTGAATTAGTGACTTTTAGCTCACTAGCCAAAGGAAATTAACATGTCCCACCCCAAACAAAGTTAAGATTCAGGAGCATTTGTGGAATAAAATGTTGTAACAAATCACCTGCTATGCTCAGCTACCCTCCTTCAAATAATGTGTGTGTGTATGTGTATATATGTATATATACACGTGTGTATATATGTATGTGAAGTTGAATTAAAATGCACACTAAAGGCAAAATCATTGTCATGTAGGGATGGTAGAATGGATGAGGCTTTGGCTGGAAGGTGTTTTGAGATGCTGATCGTGTGCAAGCCCCTCTCATGTCACTGGACACACGTCAAGAGATGGTCTGGTGTCTAGCTTCCAAAGCACCACATGATTGGGACCCACCTCAGGGAGCTGGCCACCATTTATCCTCACCCACACTGAACGAATGGGGTCTGGCTGCATGCAAGGCTGAGAGGGTGGTCGGGGGCAGAGATCATTCTCTCTATCTTACTATGGACTTTTCCTGGCAGCCAAGATGATGAGATGGAAAAAGGCGGACGAGTGGCTACTCCAGAAGTGCATTGGCGGGGTCACAGGGATGTGGCGCTTCTGTTCCTACCTCAAGGGCAGTGCAGGTGGGTTGTTGGAGTTGTTCCTGGGGACTTTGCAAGTTCTGAACAGTTTTCAAGTGGCCCTGGAGCCCCAGTTGGCAATTATGTGTGTCTATGGCAAATATTTTAATGTTTAATGATGTTTGGATAAAAATCTTTGAAAACTGAGGTCCGTAGTGTAGGTTAAGGTAAAAGCAACCAGAGTCCCTTTCATTCATTCATTCGTCTAACAATAATTGTTGAGCACCACTATGTGGCAGCCACTGTGCTGGTAGGTTGGGATATAAAGGTGAACAGGAGCCATAAGTCGCTGCTTCATATAGCTGTGACTACGGTGGGGAGATGGATGAGGAACAAGTAAATGCAGCCCTGCAGCCAAAGGGTTGGGAACCTTGGGAACCAGTGCTTAGGTCCAGTAGTTGCTGGGTGCTGGGAGGCTGACAACTGGCACCGGCTGACACTCAAGCCCAGCAATGTTAAGTTTCATCTAGGGACAAGCCCTAGTTTTAAGAGTGAAATCCTGGGTCTCCAGGAAGCAAATAGGGGAGAACCGGACAAACTGTATCTTTCACTTTGTTACTCAGAGTTTGGCCCTGGCAAAATTATAAAAAAGGGAATTGTACTCTTTTGGCTCAAGTGTCCTTCTGCAGGCTGCTCTGGGTGTATGATCTAGGAAATGTTCTTTTTCCTCAGATTCTTTTCTGGACAAAATTCAAATGTCTCATGATCCATCCTCAGTTTTGCAGTTTTCCCTAAAGTGAGAGTTTATATAACAACAGTGACAAAAAGTCACAAAGGATCCCCATGCATTAAGTTCCTTCTCCCCATGCCTCCCATCCTTCCCCACATTAGAACTTTTCTGGAGATGATGCCTTAATCCAAAGAAGTGATTAACGGTTATATCTGATATAGTAAAACAGCCTGGTGGAGGATATCAGCTTGCCCACTAAAGAGGCAAGATTAGGGTACAGCTCTGTGCCTACCCTGTCTGATCTGTAGGTGAAGAGTTGGTGGATTTCTGGATCCTTGCAGAGAAGATCCTGAGCATAGATGAGATGGACCTGGAAGTGAGAGACTACTACCTGTCCCTCCTTCTCGTGCTGAAGGCCACCCATCTGCAGGAGGGTTCCAGGGTGGTAACTCTCTGCAACATGAACATCAGTAAGAATTATAAAGCATATTTGAAGTGAAATCCTAGGGAATATTACAAAAAAGTCAATCCAGCATCTAATAATGCTCAGTCTCTTGCTTTGCAGACTGCTATACTCTCTCCATCTTCTATGTATCAGGGATGCCAATGGGAACCTCAACCCTTAACCAGGGGAGGATTGAAAGAGATCAGTTGTCCTTGGGCTGTTACTTGCCTCTTCCTGAGATATTACCTGCCAGTGAAGTTTGGCTGGAAGGAGGGAAAAGGAATTGAGACAGAGTGATTGAAAAGCAACTGTATCTTTTGAACCTGCATAGCTCTGTCGTTTTATTTTTTTAAATGGGATTCTCTAGAATAAATTGTAGCCCACAGGCCAAATGCAGTACATGTGGCCTATGAGCTAAGAATGTTTTCACATTTTTAAATGGCTAAAAAAAAAAAAAATAGAGGAACAAGATTATACAACAGAAATTATATATCATTTACAAAGCCAAAATATTTACCATTTGACCCTTTACATAAAAAGTTTGCTAACCTCTTCTCTAGAGAATAAGAATGATCTGTATCTGTTTATTTGTTCATTAAATGAGGAGGCACTCCTAATCTTCTGTGTGGGACTAGTCACACTCTTCTCTACTCATATAGGTAATTGGGAATTGATGATATTAAGATCAGCGGTAGTAAGGACTCCTTCAAATTATCCAGTCCAAATCCCTTCCTCCAGTTACATCTGACCCTGAGGAATCCTGTTTGGATTGATGTCTCGTGTTCTTAAATCGTTTTTTCTTGTGCTTTTTGCTCTTCTTTACAATAACATTCAATAGTCTAAACAGTAACACAAAGAATAACATAAAATGGCTTATTTCTATGGGGAAGGAGGAAGGTAATCAGGGAAAGGGGTCACTGTGCATGGAGAAAACCTTTACGATGTGTCCACTATATATTTCACCTCTCCACACTCCAGGATTGTGTGAGGAACTAATGAAATGCTATACACAAAGACATTTGGAAAAGTTTGCAAACCTCTCCAACATCATCATCATTGTCATCATCACATCATTTTCACCCTTCATCTCTCTGTATTTTTTCCAGAGTCCCTCCTGAACCTCTCCATCTGGCACCCTAACCAGTCAACCACCAGAAGGGAGACCCTGAGCCACATGCAGAAAGTGGCTCTGTTCAAACTCCAGAGCTATTGGCTTCCCAACTTTTACACCCACGCCAAGATGTCCATGGCCAAGGAGGAAGCGTGCCATGGTCTGATGCAGGAATATGAGACTCGCCTGTGCAGTATTTGCTGCACCCACACAGAGAGGCTCCCTCTGAACGTGACCATCAAGAAGTACCACCACTTTCAGAAGCAGTACTCGAGCAGGAAAGCCAAGAGAAAGATTTGGCAATTGATAGATTCTGGCTCTTGGTCTCTGGACATGGACTTTGAGCCAGATACCAACATTATGGCCCCGCAGGAGATGTGTCATCAAGAGAAGGTGGTTATACAAGTGCCTTCCCTGAAAGTGGCTTCTTCAAAGGAGAGAACAATCAGTCCCCTGGATAGTCACTGTGCCAGGAAGTCCCGCACAAAGAAGAAAGCCAAGAGTCACCTCCACATGGAGGGCCTCTTTGAGACGAAGTTCTCTACCCACCTGAGGACTGTCACCCCCATCATCAATTACTCCTCCCATCTAACTATGAAGAAGGTCATCAGGCAAAACCTCTCCATTGGGTAT
This sequence comes from Lepilemur ruficaudatus, assembly GCA_963574885.1. Lineage (NCBI taxonomy): Eukaryota > Metazoa > Chordata > Mammalia > Primates > Lepilemuridae > Lepilemur > Lepilemur ruficaudatus. Next base: position 60,274 of record CAUYRT010091014.1, on the reverse strand, counting down.
ACACACTGGGCCTTGTGTGCTGATGCCTATGCAGGGAATCCTTTCCGGAACCACCTGAAGGAACTGGATTTGAAAGTGGAGATCCAACTTCTGGACCTCTGGCAGGACCTGCACCATTTCCTCAGTGTCCTGATGAATAACCGGAAGAATGGGGATGCCATATTTCGTCACATGCTGGGTAACAGAATCTGTGAGCTCTACCTGAATGAGCAGATTGGTCCATGCTTGCCACTCAAATCCCAAATCATTAAGGGCCTGAAGGAACTGCTGCCTTCTGGGAATGTGAACCCTTGGATTCCCAAAGCCCAGAAGGAGATCTGCCAGGTAGGCCATGTGTTATAGAAGTGGGTTAGTATCTGGCAGATTAGGTCAAGACTGACCAAAAATGCTACCTGGTCATCTATACTGGCTAAGTTAAAGACATAATTACCCACATAAACCTTCACATATTGAAGAGTTGGTTGATATTTTAAGGCACAAAATTGCAACTTCCCCCAAACCAGCCAAAACTCTGAAGTAGAGTAGGTGAGGACTTGTCAATATCTATTCCTTTTTCACTTCCTCCTTACATGCAGTCTCCCAAAATCATGAACTTCAGGATATTCTAAGGGGAACTTTTAAAATTTCTGTTATAAATACTAGATATTGAAAAACAGGGTCTCCCTTTGCTAGGCTAGCCATCAAGGAAATGATCAATTGGGAGGAGTTTATTCTTTCCCAAAACATTAGATAAAAGCAAGGGAATGTCCTGAAGATTCACAGGAAGGGAAGCCCATAACATGACTATTGTATCAACAAGTGCTTGGCAGGAAACAAATGGCAGAGTCAAGCTGAGCAACAGATAAGAGCCAAATAGGAAGGACTACTCACAAAGGAATAGGTGAGGCAGTAGGAAAACCACAGGGACAGTGCAATACCACAAGACCAGTAAGGGTAGGGCACATTTATGACTCCTAGGCATGAATTGAGGAGAGGGAGCAGTTACTAGAACCAGGAGAGAAAAAGCTGTATTGAGTGGGACACTTGGCACAAGCTGTCATCGTTAGTTGAGGGATGTAACCAGTTCACAGTGATCTAACTTGGAGTGATTGGGAGAATAGATAGTCCCAGCTCACTCTCCTGCTTTTGCTTTTGCTGCCAGGACACCTCATCTGATTATCCCAATCAGAGGATAAGGAAGCCTGTTGATGTGGTCTATACAGGTTAATCTTCCAAGGCACAAGCAGGTTGAAACAGAGTAGAGAGTAGATCTGAAGGAGAATGTCATTGGTATTTTGATAAAGATTGCATTGAATCTATAAATTGCTTTGGGTAGTATGGCCATTTTCACAATATTAATTCCTCTAATCCATGAACATAAGATGTCTTTCCATTTTTTTGTGTGTCTTCTTCAATTTCTTTCATCAGTTCTTTTATAGTTTTCCTTGTAGAGATCTTTCACCTTCTTACTTAAATTTATTTCTAGGTATAAATTTTATAATTTTATTCTAGGTATAAATTTTATAAATATTTTTATAGCTATTATAATGCAATTGTTTCCTTGATTTCTTTTTCTGCTAGTTGTTTTTGTATAGAAATGCTACTAATTTTTGCATGTTAATTTTGTATCCTGCAGCTTTACTGAATTTGTTTTCAGTTCTAAGAGTTTCTTGGTGAAGCTGTTAGGATTTAATATAAGGCCATGTCATCTGCAAACAGGACAATTTGACTTTCTTCTTTCCAATTTCGTTGTCCTTTATTCCCTTCTCTTGCCTAATTGCTCTGGCTAGGACTTTCAGTATTATGTTGAATAACAATGATTAGAGTGGGCATCCTTGTCTTGTTTCAGTCCTTTAGTATGATGTTAGCTTTGAGTATGGCCTTTATTGTGTTGAGACATTCTCCTTCTATACCTAGTTTGTAAGGATTTTTTTATGGTAGGACATTGAATTCTATTAAATGTTCTTTCTGATTCTGTTGAGATTATCCTATGACTTTTGTCCTTCATTCAGTTGATGTGATATATCACATTTATTGATTTGCATATGTTAAACCATCTTGGCATCCCTGGGAAAAATCCCACTTGATCATGAGGAATGAATTTTTTCATGTGCTGCTGGATTCAGTTTGTTAGTATTTTGCTGAGGATTTTTGCATCTATGTTCATCAGGAATATTGGCCCTTAATTTCGTTGTTGTTGTTGTTGTGTCCTCCTCTGTTTTGGTATCAGAGCCTTGTAGCATGATTTAGGAAGACTTCTCTCCTTTTCAATTTTCTGGAAGGGTTTTAGAAGAAGTAATATGAGTTCTTCTTTACGTGTTTGTTAGAATTCAGCAGAGAAGCCATCAGGTCCGGGGCTTTTCTTTGAAGGGCAACGTTTTATTATTGATTGAATCTTATTACTTATAATTGGTCTTTTCAGGTTTTCTATATTTTCTTGGTTCAATCTTGGTAAGTTGTATGTGTCTAGGAACTTATCCATATGTATTAGGTTCTCCCAATTTGTTGGTGTATAGTTGTCTGAAATAGTCTGCATTTCTATGGTATTTGTTGTAAGTTGTAATATCTTTTGTTTGTTTGTTTCTTGTATTTATTTGGAGCTTGCTTATCTTTTCCTTTAATCAACTTTTTATCTCATTGATCTTTTGTATTTTTTGGGTCTCAATTTCATTTATTTCCTGCTCTAGTCTTTATTATTTCTTTCCTATTACTAATTTTGCATTTGGTTTATTCTTGCTTTTCTAATTCTTTAGATGCCTCCTTGGGTTGTTTATTTGAAATCTTTCTACTTTTTTGAGGTAGGCATTTATTGCTGTAAAATTCTTCCTTAATATGGCTTTTACTGTATCCCATAGGTTTTGATATGTTGTGTTTCTATTTTCATTTGTTTTAAGAATTTTTAAATTTTCTTCTTAATTTCTGCATTGGTTATTCAAGAGCGTGTTGCTTAATTTCCATATACTTGTACAGTTCTAGCTTAATTCCATTATGGTCAGAAAAGATATTTGATATGATTTCAATTCTTTTAAATTTTTTGAGATTCATTTTGTGGCCTAACATGTAGTTTTATCCTGGAGAATGTTCCATGTGCTGATGACAAGAATCTGTATTCTGCAGCTGTTGGATGAAATGTTTTATAAATACCTGTGATATAGATTGGATAGTTGTGCTATCAAAATCTCATGTTGAAATTTGATCCCCAGAGTTAGAAGTGAGGCCTAAAAGGAAGTGTTTGGGTCATGGGGGTGGATCTCTTATAAATGGCTTGGTACTGTCCTCATGGGAATGAGTGGGTTCTCACTTTATTATTTCCCACAAGAACTGATTGTTAAAAAGAGCTTGGCACCTCTTTCCCCTCTCTTTTCCTTCCTTTCTCTTGCCATGTGTTGCCTACTCCCCTTCACCTTCCAACATGAGTGGAAGTACCCTGAAGCCTTCACCAGAAGCCGATGATAATGCCATGTTTCTTGTACAGCCTGCAGAACCATAAGCCAAATAAACTACTTTTCTTTATAAATTACCCAACATCAGGTATTCCTTTATAGCAATGCCAATGGACTTAAATAATCTGTTAGGTCCATTTGGTCTAAAGTACAATTTAAATCCAAAATGTTTCTTTTCTGTCCCATCCTGACAGTGGGGTGTCAAAGTCCTCTGACATTATTGTATTGAAGTCTATTTCTCTCTTTAGATCTAATACTATTTGCTTTGTATATCTGAGTACATATATTTATAATTGTTATATTCTCTTGCTGAATTGATCCCTTATCACTATATAATGACCCTTTTTGTCTTTTCTTTACAGTTTTTTTTTTCTGAGACAGAGTCTCACTCTGTTGCCCAGGCTAGAGTGCTGTGGCATCAGCCTAGCTCACAGCAACCTCAAACTCCCGGGTTCAAGTGATCCTTCTGCCTCAGCCTCCCCAGTAGCTGGGACTACAGGCATGCGCCACCATGCCCGGCTAATTTTTTTCTATGTATTTTTAGTTGTCCAAGTAATTTCTTTCTATTTTTAGTAGAGACGGGGTCTCCCTCTTGCTCAGGCTGGTTTCGAACTCCTGACCTTGAGCCATCCGCCCACCTTGGCCTCCCAGAGTGCTAGGATTACAGGCATGAGCCACCGCGCCCGGCCTCTTTACAGTTTTTGACTTAAAGTCTGTTTTATCTGATACAAGTATAGCACTCTTACTTGCTTTTGGTTTCTGTTTTGAATAGGATATATTTTTCCAACCTTTCACTTTCAGTCTATATGTGTCCTTACAGGTGAAGTGAGTTTCTTTTAGGTAACATATAGTTATTTCATGTTTTGGTTTTTTTTATCCATTCAGCCAGTCTATGTCTTTTAAACTGGGAATTTAATCTATTTACATTCAAGGTTATTGTTGATAGGTCCTGTCATTTTAATTGTTTTCTGGTTATTTTGTATATCCTTTGTTCCTTTCTTATTGCTTATCATTGTAGTTTGGTGGTTTTCTCTAGTAATAAGGTTTGATTCTTTTCTCTTTCTCTTTTATGTATTTGATTTACCACTGTATTTTATATTCTTGCATGGTTTCATGATGGTCATTATTGTCATCCTCTTCCAGATGTAGGATTTTCTTGCACATTTCTGGTAGTCGAGTCTAGTCGTGATAAATTTTCCCAGTTTTTGCTTGTTTGAGAAAGACTTTATTTTTCCTTCATTCTGAAGGATTTCTTTGGTGGGTATATTATTTTTGGCTGGAAATTTTTTTCTTTCAGCACTTTGAATATTCCATCCTATTTCCTTCTAGCCTGTAAGATTTCCACTGAGAATCTAATGAAGATTCCCTTATATGTGACTTGATGTTTTCTCTTGGTGTTTTTAGAATTCTCTCTTTATTTTGAATTCTTTTTCCAACTATTTATTGATTCCTTTTCATTGGGGTCTGTTACTAGAGAGTTATTATGTTCATTTGCTGGTGTCATATTTACTTGCTTTTTCATATTTCTCTTGTTCCACAGATGCATTGATATCTGCACATCTGGTGGAACAATTGTCTCTTCCAAACTTTTTAGGGTGGCTTTCATATAGAAAGACTTGGGTCTTAGTGTGCTAGCTGGTAAGGATGTTGTGACTCTGTTTCTTGGTAGATATGGTGATATAGTCTCCATATAGCTTCTTCAGCTGCATTCAATGTCAGCAATAACTGCATGTATGTCAGTGACCCAGCCTGTAGAAGCTTATGTCAATGGCAGCAGTGGCGTAGGTGGTTAATGTGCTTGGTGTCAATAGTTTTGGGGGATCCTCCTACTCTCATTTTCCTTACAATGCGGAGACTTAGCCAAGAGGATCCCTCCTGGTGTTAGGTCTGACACAGCCTACAACAGATACAGCAGCGGTGGCTTCCAGGTGCAGATGCTTGGAGTAGCTGTGAGGCTGAGGTCTTAGGTTCAGGGTCTCATGAAACTATTGTGGCACCTGGGTCTTGAGGTGCAGATTTGCTCTCTGTAAGAGAGTTGGATGTAGGCTGCCCACAGATCCAGGATCTGTGACTCTGAGGCACCTCTGGGCAGCTCAGGCCCAGGGTGCTGTGTTGTATTAATAGCTATGATTCTGCCCCTGGGGGAATGTGGCCAAGGCATCATTTCCCTGGGAAGCGTGGTATCACTTCAGCTCCAGCAGATGGGGGGAGGAGGCAGCAGCAACTGGGAGAGGAATATGAGAGCTCCCCACAAGGCACTGTTTCCTCAGGAGACAGTGCAGTTTCATCTCAGGTCCCTAGGGGCAGGCACAGCTGCAGCTTAGAGAGGCATATGGAGCAATTCTGCCAAAGCACCATTTCCCCAGGAGGGGGTGCCCAGCTTCAGGTCCAGCTGAGGGGCAGAGAAAGGATAGGTGGCGCTGCTCTAGTGCAGCTTGGCCCCATGGGGAAGGGTAGAACAGCTTCCCACCGCTAGGTTAGGGGTGGTTTGGTGGCAGTTTAGCTTCAGGGATGAAGGGATGCTGTGGCTACTCAGCCCTGTAGCAAGACACACCCCAGCAGTAGTTCCAGTTCCAAGATGGCATATCACAGTGGTTGTGTGGGCCACAGAGAGTGTCAGCGCCTCCTCTGTGGGGATCACAGCTGTGTGAACTCCAGGCAGCTCCCTCCACTCCCTCAGTGCCTGTGAGGACTGCAGAGACCCCCAGTGGTGAGGACTGTAGGTGTCCAAGGTGTTGCTGGGATCCTCTTGCTTACCTTTTCCCGTAGGGAGAAGTTCTTCCTGGTCACCAGCTGATCCAGGCTGGTGGATGGGGTGGTGAAGGTTCAGCGTTTCTTTTCATTCTCTGTATGACTATTCCTGAGTTTCTGTGCTCACCGTGTTTTCCATTATTCCCTCAATGTACTCCTGCACTTTCCTTTGGTTATTTTCATTAAAACGTACTTATTAATTTATTGCTTTGGCTATCTTTTGAGGGGAACGAGTGCCAGGGTCTTCTAGTTGGCCATCTTGCCATTGTCACTCACTCTGATCCTTGCATGTGGGATGATAAATGGCTCCCTCAAACAAAGACACTATACAGGCCAGATGGGGTGGCTCATACCTATTATCCCAGACATGGCAGGAGGATCACTTGAGGCCAGGAGTTCAAGACCAGCTTGGGCAACATAAGAAGACCTTGTCTCTACAAGAAGTTAAAAAAATTAGCCTGGTGTGCTGGTGCCTAACTTAGTCCCAGCTATGTGAGAGGCTGAGGTGGGAAGATCATTTGAACCTAAGGGTTTGAGGTTAAAGTGAGCTATGATCAGGCCGCTGCACTCCAGCCTGGGCAACAGAGTAAGACCTCATCTCTAAAAAACAAAAGACAGTGTAAGTACAGTGTCCGACAAGTAGTAGGTACACAAATGTTCCTTCTTTTTGACCCTTTATTAGACCCGTAGAACCTCGCAATAAGACAGGGCCTTAGAGGTTCTCTCATCCTCCCCTCTTACTATACAGAGCAGGGGAAAAAGTCTAAGTTCTCACTGCTGTTTACTGACAAGTATAGCGCCAATGACCGGATTCCTGCTCAGTCTATTGCAAGGTTAGCAAACTACAGTCTGGGAGCTAAATCCAGCTTCCCACCTGTATTTGTATGGCCAGCAAGCTGAGAATGGTTTTACATTTTTTCAATGGTAGAAAAATATCAAAGAATATATCATGACACATGGATATTATATGAAATTCAAATTTAGTGTCCATAAATAAAGTTTATTGGAACACAGCCATGCCCATTTGTTTGTGTGTTGTCAAATCCTACAACCACATAATTGAGTACTTGCAACAGAGACCAGATAGCTCACACAGCTATATTTACTATCTGGTCCTTTACAGAAAAAGTTTGCAGATCCTTGGTCTACTGCATTATACACTGCTCTGAGGAGGGACCAGGAAGTTTTATTGAGTGATAAACAAGCTCAGTTCTGAAGAAAATCCTAATATATTGTAACAAATATCAATCATAGGGTTTTTAGATACTGTTTATTATTTTTATTTTTGATTACTATTATTTTGATAAAAATCTGATTATTTCTTTTAATAGAAAATGTTTGACAAAACATTGTTTCTTAAGAAATCAATTTGATTTTTTATTTATTAATTATTAGAGTCATAAATCTCTTAAACTGAAAAGGGTGTTAATAAGGTACTCATTCACGCATGCTTTTTATTATTCATATTTAATATATGTATTTAGAGCTCATCCATTAGTGAATAACATTATATTACATTACACATTGCTAGGATTCAATCATTGAACTGAATTCTCTCAGGAATATATTTCACTTGAGTTTCCCAAAACCCCAGGAGATTTGATAAAGCTGCTAACATTCATACCATTAAACTCACTTTTTGGCAGCTTGACTGGGGCAGTTTGTGGAGACAGTCTTACATTCCTTAAAGATTATTATCGGCAACTCATTGCTTGCGAAACAATGCCCAGATTACTTAACAAGGCATTCACGTGCTCCATGTAGAGTCCCAACCGACCTTCCCTGCCTCATCTCTTGCCACTCCCCCCATTCTTACAACTTTCACATGAATGCTACATTTCATCCACACTGCGGTACTCATCATTCTCGAACATGTCCTATCCCATCTCTGTGCCTTTTCTCAGTGCAAGGAATGCCCTTCACTCAGCTTCTTTATGGTGAGCTCCTATTTAGGCAAGATGCAAACTCTAGATTAAATCTCCTCACCTTTATGAATTTTTCCTGGATTTCCATAACTCAGTCAGAAATAATTGTTCCCTTCTCTCTGCTCCCAGAGAACCTTGTTAATACTCTATCACAGCATGTGTCATATGCTATTCATCATGCCGGAAGGTGAGCTCCTTGGAATGATGCTTGTAGCATCCTGATCTCTGCATTGCCAGCAGTTCGCACGGTGCCTAGCATGTAGATGCACTTGGAAAACATTTGTCAAATAAATAAATGAATAAAAGTGAGAGTATGGATAAATAAATATAGCTAAGCACTAACTCACAGGTTTTGTTGTTGATTTTTTGTTTTAGTGTAATGTAATGAAATGTTCTTCACAAATGCATAAGGTCTTTGAGTGGGAGTTATAAGATATACCAAAAAGAAATGCATGGTTTTCAGGGCCATTTTGAGGACCAAATGAGATGCCCTGTGGAAAGGAATGAAGTAATATGCAGATGTCAAGTACTTGTCCTGTAAATTACTTGTTATCTCTCTTCTTATATAAATATTTATTGCTATTCTCTGAAACTTGGAGAGAGGCTGTGTGAGCTGCCATATTCAGAGAGATAAAATAATGCCTCCTGGTTGGTCATAGCTAGTGTTTGCTCTTTCATTGGATCTCCAGGTTAGAAAATCCAGAATCTGTAGCCCACCCTGCTCCAAGGTGAACACAAACATAGAAGATGCAGCAACGTGAGCATCCAACTAATGATGCTTATGCTGTGTTTGTATTTCAGATGCTCAGCCCCTGGTATGATGAATTCCTGAATGAAGAGGACTACTGGTTTCTCATTTTTACAGTAGGAGGGACTTTGGGTTGGGTGGAAATCATGAGTTTGAGGACAGAAGAGAGAGAGTGATTGCTATTTTAGAAGCCTTATTCATTAAAGTAAATGAAATTTTTATTTTCCTGGAAGCAACTAGAGGTTGACATGGCCCTTGAGGTTCAAAAAAGAAAAGGACTCAGTGCATAAGCTGACTTTGAAGAAGTCACAATCATATAAAATTTCTCCCTTATAGAAAATAGGTTTGATTAGAAGAGGAAACGGGGTTGGTATATAAAGCAGCAATGGTTCTTAACAATTGAAACAATCAGAGTAAGTCCATGTGACAGGGAGGCATGAAGGACTGAATTATCACAAAACTGTCGCTTCTGGTCTAATTCTTGCAACAAATTCTGACTTTCCCCCATTCCCTTCTCTTAGACTCAACACAGCCTGGTCAGTGCCAAGTGGCATAAAAGAGACTCTAGAAGCAAAAAAGAGAATATCCTTCTTTATAAGAGGGTTCAGAAATCTCTGGAGTTAAGCCAGGCTTTGGCTAGCACGGAGGAAATGGATTCTATACAGTGGCAAAAGATAGCCACCGAAGACCTGAGACAAGGAGGGTCTCTCCAGGTAGAGCTGTCATCTCCAGTGTTTCTAGTAGGTAAGGGCAGTCACTGGAATTTTTTGACCCTTATATATAAGCAACTGGGAAATATTAATGTTTACTGATTATTTATTGTGCATCAGCATAATGCCATGCAAGGATTACTTTATTTGATCTTCAAAATAATCTATGAGGTAAGTACTAAGTAACTGAGGCACAAAGAGGATGTGACCTTTCTGAGGTCACATAGGATGTAGCAGAGTCGGACTGGAATGCAGACTAACTGCAGAGCCCCCTGCTGGATCTGAAGGAGCCAGAAGACTCAAGTTTGGCCCGACTCTTGCCCATCAAAGCATCACCACAGTTAATGCTGAATACTTCATTTTGTGCGTCTGCTAAGCATGTTCCACCACACTTCCCCCAGAATCAGGCCCAAGGGCATTTCTGTGAATATATTTTTAACAGCCATCCTCTTCCCTAATGTAACACACCAGCCCACCCAGGCAGTGGAGAGAAGTAATTAGCACAAAGCAGAAGGCTCTGCCGTCCCAGAAGTCTGGGGTTATGTCCCTGCTCTACTGCTGACTTTGTATACTTGAGAAATATATTTAACCTCTCTTTAAACCCCAGTTTTCTCATCTGTGAAACAGTAATAACAGGCTTGTTTTGAAGGTGAACTGAGATCATTTATGAAAGCTATTAGTACAATGTTTGGCAATAGTAAATGTTCAATAGTGTAAATGTCAGTGATTATCATTCAAATAGATCATACTGCTTTAATTAATTTGAGGCATTTGGAACACTGCATATTTCTCAAACTTCAACCCACAATAAATACATTTGGCCTTATGATTCTTTAAACATATGCCTGTGTATGTGTGTGCACATATATATGGGAAAAATTTCACAAAGCAGTACTTGCCCTTGTTATGTAAGATGATATACTCTAACGCTCTCTATTCCACCCTATTTCATGTTATAAAAGCTAACAATGACTCAGTTTATTTTCTGGAATACTAATGCGTCATGACCTACACTTTGAAAAGCACTAAGAGAAGGAGTAAGCAAATATTTTGAAAACAAGGTTGTACCACTCACTTGCTCTGCGAGCTTGGGCAAGTTACCCCATCTTTCTGAACCTCATTTCTTCATCTAAAGAATGGGGATAATTGCCCCTACTTTGCAATAACATTGAGAGGATTATAGGTAACATATTTACACAACAAGCACATGCTCAATAAATGGTACTTGTTAGATTACCAAAAAATGTAACACTCAACTAAAAAAAACTTTAACATTCACCTTAATATGCAAAACAAGATGCCCTAGATGCTTACCTCTTGGGGCCATGCTTGGGTGTGAGTTATTTAAATCTTGCATGAACTGGCCCTCTTTTTCACCTTAGAGGTTTCACCTTCTCTCTAAAACCTGAGCATTCTCGAACCTTTCCAAGGAAATCCAGGCAACAGTAGAAGACAGGATGGCTGTTAAATTTCACCACACACATACTGGGTGACAGGCATGACTTTGGTGGTCATGTAGTGGCAGGGGGAGCCAGGAAGAATGTGAACTCTCCTCCACGGAGACTCCCTGTCCCTCCCCTCAACACACATGATCATTTCCTCTGTCATGGCTTTTTTGGAGCACAAGTCTGGCCTGATAAAGGGCCTTCTTTGCATTTGTCCAAGCCAGAGCCCTGACTCCCAGGTGGGCTGGTGCTTCCACTCAGGCCTGAGTGTTGGAGGGAGGGACAGGGATTCTCCATGGAGGATGGTCTTGGATCCATTACAGAAACAATCCAGTGCTCTTATCACTGATGGCCAGAGTCCTCTGCCTGACACATCATGATGATGGTGATGATGCCAATGACATTGATGACAATGATGCTTACATAAGAATAACTGACATTCACAGGTTCACATCCTAGTATTTCCCCTTGACTCCAACAATACACCTTCATGAGGTACTGCACTGCCTGGAGAGTTCCAGGAGAACTCTGCAATTGGTTATGCTCTAAATCCCAGAACTCACAACACAAATGAATATTTTCACCATTATAGGAGGCAAGGTGCTGCTACTCTGCTTCTATTGCCCAGAACATAGTTAAAACTTCTCTTACTAGCTCAGCCTTATTGGTCCCACCACATTTTGGATACAAAAAGTTATTCCCTCTCAATTCATCACACATAATTAAAAATGATATATGGCTGTTTCTAGAAAAAAGTAATCCATCCCCAAATGCCAATGATTTGCAAATATTGATGATATTCAGATATATAAGCTGTTGATTCTGAAATTAATCCCCAAAGCAGAGCCAAGAAAGAGAAAACAACACAGCATATTACTTGCTATGTATTATTCTTAGGTACATCAAATTCTTTGAAGCAATAGCAGAATCTTTGAGATACATTTACAACTCTCCCCATAACAGATGGTTGTTTTGAAGGGGTCAGCATTCATTTGTGTGAGTTACTTCTTATATATGAATTAACAAGTAGTAGCTTTTTCAAGTCATATCTCTGTTACCCTAACATTCCTCATGCAGAAAATCTCCATGGGTCAGTTTTCCCTAAGAAGGGCATAATCCTGCCATTCTGTAGGGGAGAGGAAGCTATAGTGCCTTGCTTATAATTTGGCTTAGGGAACTTGTATTCTTTATGGAAATATTCCATTAAAACACTACTGTCCTACTTGAGTAACATTTACAGGCAGTACCTTCAACAAAAGTATGTTAATCTTTGAACCCAAAGTAGACAACTAGACTTGAGCAGCTGGGATTATAGGCGTGAGCCACCACACCCAGCCCAGACAACTAGACTCTCTCACTGTTGGTCCTTACTTCACAGATGTGAGCAAAATGTCCTTTTCGGAACTCTGCTGTAAGAATCCAAAGATGGCCATAGAGATGATAAGTGATGACTACAAAACATATTGTAAGAGAGCACCCAAAACAGGCAAGTATTTAAACACAGGGATAGATTTGAGGCAACTAGGTGTTTCCAAATCTAAGAGAGAATCTCTAAACTCAAGAAGCATAAGTCACAAGTGGAATTTTGCTTTGTGTGGGTTAAGGGGTAATGACTATGTCTTTTTTGGGGTTTTTTGGTCTTTTTTAAAATAACCATCTTTACAGTACATAGACTTTATCTTTTTTTCTCCTACAAAGCCACAGAAAGACATCATGAAAATGAAATGCAATCGTAAATGAATTAAGATAATGATGGTTAAAGATAATTCATTTCTACTTTCTTATCTAGTTATCACTCTTGGGTTTCTTTAATTTCAAAATATTAAGGAAGTACAAATGTTTTTGTTACATGGATGCATTTTATAGTGCCGGGTTTTAAGTAATGTGGATTCATCTTCTGCCAAGTTTCCTGGAGACCAAGACTTGTGGAAGGATGTTTGTCAGCGAGTGTTCTTGGGAATGACATCTATAAGGCAGTGAGGGAGGGAGGATTGGGCAGATGTGGATGCTCAACCATGAGGCAGTCACAACAGGCCTCAGCAGATACCACGGGAAACTCTGGAGCTAGGATGGCCCTTCCACATTGTCCGTCAATGAGCCAAGGGATGCACCTGGGGCAGATATAATCTTGGGTCTGGCAGTTTCCTTTGGCTGAAGCAACTCCCAGAGAGGGCCTCAGCTTTGAGCTACCAGCAGCCAACACTCCAGGCAGCTAGAGAAATAAGTGCTTTGGTCCTGAAAGGAGGATCTGGGTAGCACCCAGTAGCACACACTCATGTCTACTTGCTTTGTGTAGAAGTTTTACTGTGTCTTGGAGCAGCTCCTCCAGGAATCTGGTTGGTTTCTTCTCCTGGGCAACTTATTTGAGAAAGGCTGACCCACAGTACTACATCTTATCTGGAGACCCTAATATTCCACTTCTCCCTCTTCTGCTCCCCATCCTAGATTCCCCTTATGCTGAGCTAGTACCTCTGCTGGTATTGGGGACTTACAGGCAGAGTGACCTATGTTCTCATCCCTGAGGTATCTAAGCCCCTGATCATCATTACTTTCAGGGTGTGGCTGCTTCACATGTCAATTTATCATCAAAATTGGGCCAACAATTTTGGCAAGTGAGTGGCAAGTAAATTTTCTATTACCTCTGCTATGTAACTTATGATGTAATGATTAAGGTCAATTATTCCATTGGTATAGTGACTCCCTTGCTTGCCTGCTGGCTTCTTGGCATAAGGAGCTTAAAGTGACTGAGCACCTACTATGTCCCCTAGTAGAGGCATTCTGCCTCTGGGACTAGGATCCTTAAACCAGCACTGTCCAATACAGGAGGCACTAGCCCCATGTGGCCATTGAGCACTTGAAGTGTAACTGGCACATATGGGTTAAATAAAATGTTATTAAAATTAATTTCACCCTTTTCCTTTTAGCTTTTTAAGTGTGACTACTAGAAAATTTAAAATTATATATGTGATTCACATTATATTTCTATTGGACAGCCCTAGTCTAGACCTACAGAACTTACAGTTGTGAGGATGACAAATTCCCCTAAGTTGGTCACTGACACTGATGGTAAATGGAACACTTTTGCTTTCATTCCTTGGTTCCCAGGCCCATGTATTCTACTACTAGGGACATAGCACCTCATAATGGTCTTCAACTTATCCTGGAGGATGATACCCCATTTTTCCAAGGTATCATTTTTCCCCAGTGTTCTAGTAGCTCCAAAATCATCTATCCCTTCAAAAAGTGGCTCCATCACTCTACCAAGCCATTAGCTGTCAATGGTAATAGAACCAGTAGATCTCATCATCATGGGACTTATTGGCCACTGCCACACCTCCTGTGCTATAAATGTATCCCTTGAGCAAAGACAATGGTATGTGAGATCCCATTCAGGGATCAAACACTTGCAAGCCCCCAGAAAGTGATGCTGACTGAGATCTTGCAGGTAGGAATGCATACTAGTTCAAGTTAAGATGAATTTATACCCCTTCCAGAGTGGAAAGGATTCAATGTAATCAATATGCCACCAAATATTTTTATTAGGGATCTTAATGTATTGTTGTGCTCTGCATTTGTTTCTGTTGCTGGCAAGTTGAATGTTTGGCAGCCATGGTAGCTAACCCAGTCTTGGTGAGTGTGGGGCCCATGCTGTTGGGTCCATACATTACCTCCATCCTTACCATCTAGGTGCTCCATCCATGAGCTCATTGTGCTAACACCAGAATGGCTTATGACAGAGACTTGCTGGCATCGACTGGCAGTCATTCTGTTTGTATTTATTTAGTGCCACTTTCATGGTAGTTGTTCTTTGGTGAGCTTTAAGATACAATAACAAAATCTTCACACTTCATGCTTACTTTCATAGATCCATCCATATATATCTCCCCAGATCTTCTTGTCCCCAGTACTCCTTCCAAGCCTCTGGCTTACAAGCCAAGCCATTCATCCCTGCCCATGAGTATGTGTATATTCTTACCTCCAGCCACTTCTCTTCCACAGAGTGAATGCACAGGTAAACTGCCCAAAGTTCTACCCACTGGAGGTGATTTCCCTTTACCATTATCTTTCATAATAACCACTGAGAGGAGCTTTAGTATTTTTAGTTTTCATGCACATATTGAGCTGTCCACTCATGAAACAAGTTCAGCCTTTTTCCTCTTCTGTCAGCCAATCATCAGTGTGAGCAGCCATAGATGTGACTAGAGTGAATTGACAGTGCCATGGTGGTAGATGGCATGGGTGTCCGAATTATCTGCTTGGGCAGTTTTTGTGCCCTCTGACCCTGCTCATGCCTAATTTCAGATGTACCAATTCCATTTTATGATGGATTACTGTTGGGCCACCTATGACTTGGTGATCTTGAGGAACCCAGCTTAGGATGGTCAGGACTGTAGCGTGCTCACTTGATATCCTACAGACAGGCTTTCTGGCTTTACCATGGCTCAGTAGCACATCAGAGTATTTTTTGAACAATGTGGTTTTCTGCAGATGAAACGGCCTTATTTCAGAACCTTAGGAATCTATTTCATGAATCTCCTTTTCTGGTTTGCCATAAACTCCAAACATTGCCTTTTCCCACCATTGATACTTCTAAGATCATGGGATCTGTTGTATGGTATGGTTAGGCTATTTATACCAGAGCTTAGAACTGCTGCAAGAATATTTTCCTACTCTGGGTTCTCCTAAAAGCTGGCAACCTTACATGGTTCAGAGAAGTATTTTAAAATGTGGAATATGCTGTCTCTAGAACACAAAGAGTTCTACCAGGTGTTACGCTTCCTGCTTAATCATGGGAGGTTCAAGATGCAATCATTTGTCTTTTATTTTGGAGCAGATGTCCATGTATGCACCAGATCACTACATTGTAAAATATTTCCTAATGTGGTAGATTCCTCAATCTTGGTAGAATTTATTTACCTTTGGAGCACATGTGTCTTACCAAGGCCTTCAAAATACTTAGCATTCCTGTTCTTCCTGTACAATTTATATAATATTGTTGATAGTGTGGGACAATGTATTAATAATATTCTGGAGAATATCTAGATGGTTCAGGTGCCATTGGATTATATTATGACAGAGGACAGGAGAGTTAATTAATGTAGTAATGGGCACACAGTAACTATATATGTTGTCCATCCCACATCAATGTGAGCTGCTTCTGGTGCTAACTTATGATAGAAATGGAAAATAGATAGAGTATATATATATCCTGAAAATAACAACTAACTTATAGAAAACTTTGAGAAATCTCCATACTGTTTTTTTTTAATTTCAGAATATTACAGAGGTACAAACACTTTGGTTATAAAAATTGCCTTTGCACTGCCAAAGTCAGAGGTACAAGCATGCCCATCCCCCAGACAGAGCACACTGCACCCGTTAGGTGTGAGTTTACCCATTCCCTCCTCCCCCCTCCCACCTGCCTGACACCTGATGAATGTTACTTTCACATGTGCACATAAGTGTTGATGGATTAGTACCAACTTGATGGTGAGTACATGTGGTGTTTGTTTTTCCATTCTTGTGATACTTCACTTAGAAGAATGGGCTCCAGCTCCATCCAGGATAATACAAGAGGTAGTTCACCATTTTTATGGCTGAGTAGTACTCCATGGTTTACATATACCACATTTTATTAATCCACTCATTTATCGATGGGCACTTGGGTGTTTCCAAAGTTTTGCAATTGTGAATTGTGCTGACATAAACATTTGAGTGCAGATATCTTTATTATAGAATGTCTTTTTTTCCTCTGGGTAGATGCCTAGTACTGGGATTGCTGCATCAAATGGTATTTCTATTTTTAGCTCTTTGAGATATTCCAAATTACTTTCCATGGGGGTTATAATAATTTTCAGTCCCACCAGCAGTGTAAGAGTGTGCCAGTCTCTCCATATCCATGCCAGCATTTGTTGTTTTGGGACTCTCTGATAAAGGCCATTCTCACTAGAGTTAGGTGATATCTCATTGTGGTTTTTATTTGCATTTCCCTAATGATTAGAGATGTTGAGCACTTTTTTATATGTTTGCTGGCCATTATTCTATCTTCTTTTGAAAAGTTTCTGTTCATGTCCTTTGCCCACTTTTTGATAGGGTTGTTTGATTTTTTTTCTTGCTCATTTTCCTGAGTTCTAAATAGATTCTAGTTATCAGCCCTTTATCAGCTGTGTAGCATGCGAAAATTTTCTCCCATTCTGTAGGCTGTATGTTTGCTTTCGTGACAGTTTCTTTGGCTGTGCAGAAGCTTTTTAATTTGATCAGGTCCCGTTTATTTATTTTTGTTGCTGCTGTGATTGCTTTGAGGGTCTTTTTCATAAATTCTTTCCCTAGGCTGATGTCTATAAAAGTTTTCCCAACATTTTCTTCTAGAATTCTTACAGTTTCATGCCTTAGGTTTAAGTCTGTTATCCATTGTGAGTTGATTTTTGTGAGAGGTGAGAGGTGGGGATCCGGTTTCAATCTTCTGCATATGGATATCCAGTTTTTCCAGCACCATTTACTGAATAGAGATTCTTTTTCCCAATGTATATTTTTCTCTGCTTTATTGAAGATTAGATGACAGTATGAGGATGGTTTTATATCTGGGTTCTCAGTCCTGTTCCAAAGGTCTATATCTCTGTTCTTGTGCCAATACCATGATGTTTTGATTACTATAGCCTTGTAGTAAAGCTTGAAGTCTGGTAGACTGATGCCTCCCAATTTGTTCTTTTTGCTTAAGATTTCTTTGGCTATACGAGGTCTTCTCTGGTTCCATACGAAGTGTAGAATTATTTTCTCTAGGTCTTTAAAGAATGATGATAGTATTTTGATAGGGATTGCATTAATTCTGTAGATGACTTTAGGTAGTATGGACATTTTAACAATATTGATTCTGCCAATCCATGAGCATAGTAGGGTTTTCCATCTGTTTATATATTCTGCAATTTCTTTTCTCAGTGTTTTGTAGTTCTCCCTATATAGGTCTCTCACCTCCTTTATTAAATATATTTCTAAATATTTAATTTTCTTTTATGCTATTGTGAAAGGTGTTGCATGTTTGATTTGATTTTCAGCTTGATTGTTATTGGCATATATGAATGCCACTGATTTGTGTGCATTAATTTTGTATCCTGAGACTCTACTGAATTCATTTATCACTTGAGTCTCTTGGTTGAATCCTTGGGATTTTCCAAATATAATATCATATTGTCAGCAAACAGTGAGGATTTAACCTTTTCTGCCCCCATTTGGACACTCTTAATTCCCCTCTCTTGTCTGATTGCTCTGGCAAGGATTTTCAGCACTATGTTGAATAGAAGTGAAAATAGTGAGCAACCTTGTCTGGTTCCAGTTCTAAATGGGAATGCTTTCAATTTTTCCCCATTCAGTATGATATTGGCTGTGGGTTTATTGTATATTAGCCTAATAATTGTAAGGTATGTCCCATCTATGCGTATTTTGTTAAGAGTTTTTATCATAAAATTGTGTTGGATTTTGTCAAATGTTTTTCCTGCATCTATTGAGAGGGGCAGTAGTTTTTCCATATGAACTTAATGTCTGATAGATGTCTTTGCTACTTTGCACCTTTATTTTCCTTCTAACATGGTGTTTCCCCATATTTATGTTTTTTTTTTTAGATTTTACAGTAGAATTTATCAAAGAACCAAAGATACATGTACCCTCACAAAGGAAATCATTCTCCTCCAGAAAAACTGTTTTAAGGAGGCCCTCACTTAGACCCAGGTAAGATACAGAATCTGGCTACAGCAACATCTCCAGGCATAAGCTTTTCTAAAATCTCAACATGTCCAATTCTGAACTTATCTTTCTGTGTGTAGGTTTTCAGACCATTTTCTATATGTCATCATATATTCACAGGCACACTTAGTATTTTAAATCATTATTTGTTTTCTAAAATTGGCACCATGCAATCTATATTATACAATAATTTTTCTAACTTAAACTATAAAAATGCACATTTTTTCATGTCAGTATGTATAGATCTACCACCTTCCATATTATGGATGTAGCGTAACTTATTTAATCATATCCTTTTTACAGACATTTAATTGTCTTTAGTTTTTATTGCTATAAATAGTATCATAATAAATATCTTCGTACACTTATCCTTGCCTGTTTGTGTTTTCTGGATTATGTACTAATGGGGTACCCTCCTAACTGGTTCCTTACTTCATGTTCTTCTCCCCTTATAACCAATCTGAGCATCAACCTCCTACAGCTAGGCAAAGACCCTGTGGCCTTTTCTTCCAGGGTTGTCCACCCACCTTTCTTTCTATGTACTTCAGCATAAAGTGCCACCTATATATAACAAGTTCTCCAAATGTTATGTTTCTCTGACGTCCTTCTCCTCTAAAACCCTAAATCTCTAAAGTACAATACCAAGCACTTACTATGTACTACTTTTTACTGCTCTTTACTTTTTAAGTATGTTTTCTGCCTTTTTGACTTGACTGTAATGTTCTTATAAGCTATGCCATTCATTGAATCATTTATTCATTTTTTATACAATTATCCGTTAGTGGCTAGCTATATGAAAAGCTCTTTTCTAAATGAAAAGAATATAGTAGTGCATACAAATTGGGTAGCCAAAGTCTCTAGCAGCATATTTTTCATAGAAAAAAAACTCTCACAAAAATGTTTTCAGTTACTGATAACATTCATTGAGGGTGACAAGTCTTCTGTGTCTTCTAAACACTCTAGATAGATCTTCCTTCCCTTCAAGTAACTGAAATTATTCCCTGAGGTTCAATCATTTATTTCTTTTGCTGTTCCTGTTGGTACTACTCACTGTTCTCCACTATGTCTATAGAAATACCTATTTTCCAATTTAGTTGAGCACGAATATCACAGAAGTCTTTTCTATATCACATATTCATAAGATCATTAAATTCTAGAGGAAATATGCAGGGTTGTATAGTCCAGTTTCATGACTTCAGTTAAGACCACAACAGAATGGCCTAGGGATACCACAGTTGCGATTTTCTTAAACTTCGCCTATAGCTTTCATTCAATGTAATAAACAGTTATTGACTATATACTGTGTCCCAGACATTCTTTAAGTGCTAATGATACAAAAATAAGACATTTTCCTTGCCCTTAATCTAACATAACTAAATAAGACACAAGGCTAACCTTAAAATGTTATGATAAAATATTGACTAATTATTATACTATGAGAGTATTGTAGAAGGAGAAAGAAATTTTGAGTGAGGATTATGAAAAGTTAGAATATCAGAAAGGGCCCTGAACTACATGTAGGAATTCAATTGCAAAGAAATGGGGACTTTTTGTGGATAGGGCTAAATTCTACCCAAAAGTTGAAGAAATGACACAAAGATAAAAACTTATTAATATAAAGATAGTATTCAAATACTTGGAAATATACAACCCAAAGCAATCTACAGATTCAATGCAAGCCTCATCAAAATACCAATGACATTCTTCACAGAAATATAATAAAAAAAATCCTAAAATCTGTATGGAACCACAAAAGACCCCAAAGAGTCAAAGCAATCTTCAACAAAAAGAACAATGCTGGAGGTATTACACTACCAGACTTCAAAGCTATAGCAACAAAAACAGCATGGTATTGGCATAAAAGCAAACACATAGACCAATGAAACAGAATAGAGAACCCAGAAATTAATACACCTATCAATAGCAACTTTTTTTTTTTTTTTTACAAAGTAACCAGAACACTCACTGGGGAAAGGATAGCCTTTTCAGTAAATGGTGCTGGGAAAACTCATTATCCATATGCAGAAGAATAAAACTAGAACCCCACATCTCACCCTATACAAAAATCAACTCAAAATGGATCAAAGACCTAAATGTAAAACCCCAAACAATAAAACTACTGGGAGAAAACATAGGGGAATGCTTCAGGATGTTGGTCTGAGAAAAGATTTTATGAATAAGACCTCAAAAGCACAGGCAACAAAAGTAAAAATAAACAAATTGGATTATATAAAATTGAAGAGCTTCTGCACAGCAAAGGATACAATCAGAGTAAAAGACAACCTACAGAGTAGGAAAAAATATTTGCAAACTCCCCATATGACAGGTGATTAATATCCAGAATATACAAGGAACTGAAAGATCTCAACAGCAGAAAAATAAACAATCCAATTTTTAAAAAATGGGCTAATGATCTCAACAAATATTTAGCAAAAGAATACATATGAATGGCCAAAAAATATATGAAAAAATTCTCAACATCACTAATCATCAGGGAAATGCAAATTGGGTCCAAATAACTGAAAAAAGGTAGTGAGTAAATTATTAAGGAATTTGCATTGATTAAATGGCATTGAGGATTCTTTGGGGTTTGTTGGAGCAATGCATGACAGAAATAGTTGTGTGAATTTTAAAACCGTAATGAATTATCATCTCACTCTGGTTAGGATGGCTAGTATCAAAAAGACAAAAAATAACAAATGCTGACAAGGCTATGGATAAAAGGGAACTCATATATACTGCTGATAGGACTGCAAACCAGTACAGCCACTATGGATAAGACTACGGAGGTCCCCCAAAAACTAAAAATAGAACAACTAGATGATCCAGAAATCCCACTACTGGGAATTTTTCCAAAGGAAGGAAAATCATTAAACCAGAGAGACATAGGTGTCACCATGTTTATTGCAACACTATACACAATAGCCAAGATAATGGAATCAACCTGTGTGTTCACCAGCAGATGAATGGATAAAGAAAATGTGTAATATATATACCATGGAATACTATTCAGCCATAAAAAGAATGAAATCCTGTCATTCATGGCAACATGGGTGGAATTAGAGGACATTATGTTAAATGAAATAAGCCAGGAATGGAAAGTTAAACACCACATGTTCTTACACATATGTGAAATCTAAAAAAAAAAAAAATCAATCTTATAGAAGTAAAACGTAGAACAGAGAATACTAGAGGCTAGGAAGAGTAGGGGGAAGGAAGGGATAAAGAGAGATTTGTTAAAGGATACAAAATTACAACTAGATAGGAAGAATAAGTAGTGTTCTATACCACTGTAGGGTGACTATAGTTAACAATAATACATTATATAGTTTCAAATAGCTAGAAGGAGGATTGAATGTTCCCAACACAAGGGAATGATAAATGTTTGAGATGATGGCTATAATAATTACCATGATCTAATCACATACATTATATGTATCAAAACATCACTATGTGCCCATGAATATGTACAATTATTTTTCAATTAAAAAAATTTAATTTAATTTAAAAAAATTTAAAAACCAACGACTTGAAAATAGTCCAGTAGTGTTAAAAGCATAGAATGCATGAGGTGAAGGGACATAGAACATAAAATTAGAAAGCCAGATTGGGACCACATAACTGAAAAAGGTCTTAAGAAAATTATTGAGGAATTTGTATTGATTAAATGGCATTGAGGATTCTTTGGGATTTGTTGGAGCAATGCATGGCAGAAATAGCTGTTATGTGAATTTTAAAAATAATACACTGGCAGAAATAGCAATGATAGTATAGAGAGTCAGAGGCCCAAAGATTAAAGGCAGAAATAATAGTTGGAAATTTGTTGTAGCTGTTCAGAAAAATGATATTAAAGGCCTGAAGTAAACAGTGGAAGTGGAAATGGAAGGGGAAATACACATATAAAAAACACTGAAGAGGAAGACTCAGACCTCTGGAATGGTAGAGTAAGAGCCTTGCAAGTATTCTCCCCATAAAAGCAATGATAAAACCAGGCAAATCTGCCCAAAAGAATTTCAGAACTCTGTAAATTAACTGGAGGCATATAATAAATTAAAACATGTTTATTCAAGAAAACTACCAAACCTCAGTAAGAACAGTGGGATCTGTGGCATTTAAGCTTGAAATTGCTCGCATCATCCCAACATGTTAACCCTGGTACCAGCAGTCTTGCTGCCAATAGAGGGGGTGACATAGTTTGGAGCAGTAAAGTCCATGACCAGGAGCATTGTCAAAAACAATAGCAGTCTTTGTGGCAAACAATTAGGTAAGGCCACCATCACAGTTGCTTAAGGTAGTAATATCAGTTGGGCAAGCAGTAAAACAGCCAAAAGTATAAAAGAGAGATCTGGTGAATAAGACATCCCCAGGGGACTTTGATAAGGCTGTGCAAATGTTCAAGAGCGACCAAAGCAGGACCCTGTTATCTACTTATCATTGGCTAACCACAAGACCCTGAAAGCTAGGATTAAAAATAAAAATAAGAATTAAAAAAAAAAAAAAACAAGCAGACACTTTAGTGACTACACACTGCAGGGGAGACAAACTATATAGAATCAGCCCAGGTAAGCCACTTAACAAAAAACAACATAAAAAAAGCAAACAAAACTGTAAACAGCAACAACTTTTGGTGGGGTGTGGGATCATACTGCAGAGTTGCTGTAACATATTATCCAAAATGTCTTCTTTAAACCAAAATATTATGATACCTACAAAAAAAATAAGCAAGCAAGTAAACAAACAAATCCCAGGAAAGTATTGTTCATACACAGGGAGAATAAAAAAGGAAGACAATAGAAACTCTTTCTGAATGTGATTGAGATATTGGACTCACCAATGACTTCCAAGCAGCATGTTCTACAAACTAAAGAAAACCATGTTTAAAAAGTAAAGAAAAGCATGATGACAATGATTAATCCATTAGAGAATATCAATAATGAGATAGAAATTATAAAATAAAACCAAATAAAAATTTGAAGTTGAAAAGTACAATAACTGAAATGAAAAATTCACTAGAGAGAATCAACAGCAGATTTCAGTTAACAAAAGAATTAATGAACTTGAAGATAGCTCAATAGAGTTATCCAGTCTGAAGAAAAAAAAAAAAGAAACATAAACAGAACATCAGAGACCTGAGGGACACAATCAAGCACACCAGTACATAAGTAATGGGACTTTCAGAAGGAGAGAGAGGGGGTCAGAAAAAAATTCTTGAATGTATAGTGGTTGACTACTTCCTAAATTTGATTAAAGCCCTATTCAAGACATATGAATATCTGTTCATATAATGAACTCCAAGTAGAAGAAACTCACAGAGACCCACATCTAGACACATCATAGTTAAACTGTTGAAAAACTAAGAGAGAAAAATTTTGAGTGCTGTAGGAGGAAAAGGACTCATCACAATCAAGGGAACTGCAATGAGATTAACATTTACTTCACATCAAAACAACAGAGGCCAAAGGTAGTGGGATGATATATTCAAATTAAAGTCACAGAAATAAATAATAGCTATTAGAGTGTAAATGAATAAAATAAAGAGAAAAATAGAGAAAATCCATGTAAACAAGTTGTTTTTTTGTAAAGATCAACAAAATTGATAAACTGTATGTTATACAGACCAAGTGAAAAAAGTGAGATGATACAGATAATCAAAATCAGGATTGAAATAGGAGACATAACTACTGACTCTACAGAAATTAATAAGAATGTAAGGAGACGCAAGAAACAAATTAGACAACTTAGATGCAATAGATAAATTTCTAGAATACCCAAATTACTGAAGCCTATGGAAGGAGAAGTAGAAAGTGTGAATAAATCTATAACAAGAAAAGAAATTGAATTAATGATTTAAAATTTTCTCACATAGAAAAGCCCACACACAAATGGCTTCGCTGGAAACTTCTCTGAAAAATTTAAAGAATAAATACTATCAATATTCTATGAACTCTTTGAGGAAAAAAAGAAGGAACACTTACTTGCTAACCTATCCTAGGAGGCCCATATTATCCTGATTCCAAAGTCAGACAAACAGATTATAAGAAAAGAAAGCCAAGGATCAATACTCTCTTTTTTTTCCAGATATAAAAATTTGCAACAAAATATTAGCAAACCAAATCCAGTTTGTAACAATATAGAACATATAGAAAAGATTGTATAGCATGACCAAGTAGGATTTATCTTAAGAATGCAAGATTGGCTTAACATCCAAAAATCAATTAATATAATATACCATATCAATAAAATAAGGGGAGGAAACTCACATGATTATCTTAGTTGTAGAAAAGCCTTTTACAATATCCATCACACATTGGTAAGAACTCTCAATATATTTAGGATAGAAGGAAACTGTCTCATTCTGATAAAGGGCATCTATTAAAAAACTATATCTAACATACTTAATGAGGCAAGTATATAAAGGACGAACAAGTTGACCAAGTGGGTATGTGCAGAAAGGTTTAATAACTATGACAAAAAGATGAGGTTCAGTGGTCAGCTGAAATTTTGAAGTAAAGCTCATAGGAACTGGAGATACAGTTTTATCATAAATGACATTTGAAACCACTTTCTTATATCAATGAAAATTAAAAACATAGAGGAAGCATGAATTACCCATAAAAATCATAAGGCAAAAGGACAGAGGATTGAGGATGAAATATTAGGGGCACTTATATTCAAGGAGCAGTGAAAGAAGAAATCAGCAAAGGAAATTTAGAAATATTAATAACTGCTGATTGGTCATGCTCTACCTCAAAGAAATGACTGCCAGTTAGGAGTTGTTTTGAATCCATAATGTAAAAGATATTTTCTTTGAAAAACATTATCTCCTTTAAAATACAATATCCCCTCCTCCATTGGGATTGTCAAATGATTGGACCAAGCTTAAGGAGGACACATAAAAATTCAAGTTCATCTCCAAAGATATAGACAGATTTAACCAACTTATCTCACGCATGGGTAAAGGTCCTATAGCCTGGGAGATGTCCTCCCCCATTCCCTAACTGGAACAGAATCCAGAGTCATTATCCCTGTCTCTCTACCAAACATACTTTCTTGTTTTCCAGAAGCTTGACAGAAGTCCTCCTAAATACACAGCACTTGGAGTATTTCAGGGAGTTCCTCAAAGAACGGAAGGCTGAAAGCCCATTGCAATTCTTGATAGCCACACAGAAGATCAGCATGGAAACCAATGAAAAGACTTATAAGTCTCATATGGAAAATATAATCAAGACTTTCTTCCATGGCAAACTCTCTCCTGGTATGCATCCCTTCTCCTGGTCCTGTTTCCTTCTCCCTTTAGTGTCTTGGCAGAATAGTCTGGGAAATAGTTTGACTCATGTGAGATCCCAGAGATAGCAGGACAGAGCAGTGGTGACATGAGGCAGTATTGAGACAAAGATTAGGAGAGATGGTGAAAGCAGAGGACAACAATAATAAATTCAAAATCTTAATACCAATAAAAGAAGCCAAGTGCAAGATACTTTCACATACATCCTCTCATTAATTTTATTTAATTATCAAAATAGACTTTTATTTCATCTCTGTAATATATAGATAAATAGCTTCATTTTACTAATAAAGAAAGTGAGACACAGAGACGCTAACTTGTTCAGTTGGTGGAACTTGAATCCCATTCAAGCCATTTGACCATCAAATCACTAGGCTGGAGTAAGATACAAAAGTGAGGGTTAGCTGTATGCAAAGGTGGGGTGTCCACCTCCCATGGATTATGCAGAGAGTTGTACTGGGAAGGAGAACCATACGCTTGAAAATCTTTGTTTCAAAAGCTGTGTCTTATTTTCTTGCCTAAGGCAGGAGGGTAAATATGGCCCGTGTAAATTCATCTTGGCGAAAAGCAGAAGTTGCAAGTAAAATGCTCATCTTTAATTCTAGATGAAAATGAAAGGGGGTGAGCATGATTGCATCCTGGGGGTAAACAAATCTATAGCAAAGCAATGAAGATAGAGCCTCCTCTTTTGTCACAGGTGAACAGATAGAGTTATTGTGTGTTTGGTTTTTGCTTGTATTAGACCAAGACAAGAGTATAAATTTTATGAATAAAGAAGGAGGCAAAATTAGCAAATCTTTATTTGTGGAAATATTTGTTTGTTGAGTCTCAGAATGTGTAGTTCTGTACATCATTTTGAATGAGCTGTAAGAGAAAGAGGAGTACCCAGATCCTAGCCTTGATTAGTGTTCAGTTCTCATTAATGAACACAACAGTCTCTGAACATTCTGGAGAACCATATGGCCTGCGTGATACTCATATGTAATCTTGGATTCCTCATCTGTTCCAGCAATTTAACTTTAATCCTTCATTCTTCTGCTCTTTCCCTAAATCAAAAATTTCAAACCAACTTTCGAAATGAGTCCTTAAAAACTTTCTTTCCCCTTAAGAACTCATCTTTGAAATTTGAATGGAACTAAACCAGGAAAGTATTTGATCTACAAATACACTTGTACATAACGTTTGAAATATGCTTTGGAGATTTTCAAACAAATTGTGGAGGGCTCAGAGTCTAGCCAGATTGAAAATATGGGACTACGAGACTCTAGGATGAAAAAAACATCACATCAGCTACCTCAAACATTTTCTCTCCCTCTTGCATTTTTCAGAAGAAATGCTGCAGTGTGATGCCCCTATGGTCAAAGAAACTGCTCACATGCGTCACTTCACCACAACCATGCTGTTAATGCTCCAGGGCTATGTCATGAGATCGGTGGAAGAAAAGTGGTGAGTATGCTCAGTGAAAGCAAGGATTCTTTCGGAGTTGCTCACTGGCTTCTGAAAATCATATTAATCAAGGGTCTCATAATCTATTTCCATAGCCCATTGCCAGAGCCTCTGTGAAAAAGACAAACTTATCCTGAACCTAACTGTGCACACACACACAGACACACACACACAGACACACACACACACAGACACACACACATTTCTGTTCATTGGCCTTAACAAGGAACAATACAGTATTGATCAGGAAGGATAGGCTGACATTAACAAAAGATTGATATAGCAAGAAGAGTTTTTTTTATTATTTTGCCACTCCCTGATTTCCACGGAAACTTCCTCCAAAAGCTGAGGTAGGTTTACCTTGACTGTTATGTTTTATGTGCCAGGTTTTTGCCTTCTTTGATACTATTGGTCTCCTTCTGGCAGGTTTAAAGATTACCAAGAACTGTTTCCACCTTGCCCTCTTGAGGTGGAACCTTATGTACCAACATCCCCTAGGAAGCCCTCAAGGACAGCAACAGTTCACCTACAGGTCTCCCAGGTCAGTGAGGAAGAAAGTGAAAACAAGATATCAGAGACAAGAAAACCACTGTCTAGGCATTGTCGACCATACAAAAGACTTTCACTGTTAGCCTGTTTAATCACCAAAACAACTACTCGTTGAGGGTAGACTTTTCAACCCTTATTTTGCAAAGGAGGACTCTGAGGCTCAGAGAAATTGTTACCCTAGGAATTTGAGGAAGTCCTTCTCTTCTCTGCCTGTCATTAGAAGCAATGGAGTAACAGACTGGATACGTGGAGAGCAAAATGTCGGTTCTTTTACTGCTGAAAGCTAGTTTGGAGGACATGGCTTGGCAGTGA
The DNA here is from genome assembly GCA_963574885.1 of Lepilemur ruficaudatus. Taxonomy (NCBI): domain Eukaryota; kingdom Metazoa; phylum Chordata; class Mammalia; order Primates; family Lepilemuridae; genus Lepilemur; species Lepilemur ruficaudatus. The sequence continues at coordinate 31,944 of CAUYRT010091014.1, read as the reverse complement.
AACAAAGTGGTTTGCTGATCCTCTCTGCATCCAAATTAGACTGACTTACACATATAGCCACGTGCAGAACACTCAGGCCTCCACTTGCCAGAGCGAGCAAGTCTCCTACGGTATGAAAAGGGGCAGACCCGAAAGAAGTGACCTGCGGACAAGCAGATCCCAAAGAAAGAATGTGAAGGGCTGAGAGCAGAGCATGTCCACTTCCTTCTTTCAAACTTACCAATTATGTAGCTCATTCTTTCTCCCATGTGAGGAGAGAAAGAGGGAAGAAAGAGGAGTTAGGAATGTTACTCAGAAAAGTATCCTCATATGGTTTGAGAAAAAAAATACATGTGTCCTTAAATAATCACTTGTTTAGTGTGTTTTAGGGTTGGTTAGTATCAGAAAAATGTGAGCCCAGCTCTACCTGACTCCAAAGGCGATACTAAGATATCTCCAAAAATAAAGCCTAAGCCCGTTGATCCAATACTCCAGGGATGAAAGTGTGTTGCTCTCTCCTTTCTTCTCTGTATTTTCTTCATATATGAATCAACTCCATGTCAGGGCACCATGAATTATCATACAGAATATTAGAAAGAATACTGTACCCAGAACCAGGACACTTTGTTTTAATTGCAGGCCTTCTAGTTGCTCTTAGATAAGAGAAAAGAAAACCAACACATACTTAATGCCTACTTTGTGTCAAGCACTGCACTGGGATTTACATACATAATCAGGAAGCCTCGCTACAAAAGGAAGCCTATGGTTTCTATATTACACACAGAGATATTGAGACACAGGTTAAGCAAATTCACCCAAATGACACAATTAGAAGCCAGGCTCCAGACTCAAAGTTTCTGATCCCAAATCAGTGCTTTTTGTACTTCCCTGCTGGCTGTCTAAAGCCATGTTTACGTTGAGGTTCCTCTCTAGAGACTGACACAGCTGAGCTAGTTAATCAACAAGACTCTTTCTGGCTTTAAATGTCAATTTCTTGAACGGTAAATAAACTGGAGAATGGCCACTGGGTACCTATTAAGACACAGATGAGGAAACATAAAATGCATTTGCATGCATGTGTATGAGTAGGTAGGTGCATGTAATTTTATATATATTTTAATGCTTAGAAATGGTTTTGTTCATTTCCTTACTTTTTCAACATTTCAAAATCTGTCTGAGCCATTATTTCTTTCTTGTGAGTTGCACTTATTTCTGTCCTCTGTTTCTTCCTGTTTTTCTCTCTCATACTTTCTCTCCCAATCATGGCATCTCAAAGCTTCACTGTTGAAAGATTGTGGTATAGAAGGAGCATGGGCAATGGCTTCAGCTATGCCTGGTTGGAGCCGGAATCTTCCATCCACCAGCTACTTAATCTGGGGCAGGTTTATAAGCTCTCTGACCTGAGTTTTCTCAACTCTAAATTAGAACTAAAGATTATTCCTTTAGAGAGGTGTTGTGAGGATTAAATGTAATGAGTGCCAAGTTTTAGCACATACTACACTCTCAGTGAACAGCAGCTATAGTAATGAATGTGTCACATTCCTCTTTCTTTCCCCAGAAGAGGAGCTGGCTGAAAATGATCAGCTTTATCAAGAGCTTTTGCAAGTACCGCAGATTTATGTTGAATCCTAGTAAGCGTCAGGAATTTGAAGACTATCTTCACCTAGAACTGCAAAATAAAGAAAGTAAGTCATTTCCCTGTTTATTCCCATTCCCTGTTGATATTTTAGCCACCAGGGTTAGCCCAGATAAGAAGGTGCAAAGGTTATCGGTTTATGTCATGCCTGGGGCAGCAGCCTAGAGTCCAGCAAAAATCCCAGGTCCTGCATGCAAAGCCAAGTCCTATAGCCTTTGCTCAGGAGCCTTTGCAAGGGTAGAGAATGGCTAATCTAATAACACACCGTGAGATCTCACATTTTACAAAACTGCCTTCTTCTGTTGTTTGATTTTGTCTTTAAAAATTATTTTTAAATTTTTCTGCTTATAAAATTAATACATGCTTTTTATAAAGAGGTAATAAAAATTACAGGAATATATAGTGTGGAAGTGAATATCCCTCAAGAGAGAACATTGTTAATGCTTTGTAAATCTATCTCATGATTATTTTTCTATATGTATTTTTTTTTTTTTTTTTTGATACAGAATCTCACTCTGTTGCCCAGAGTGCCATGGCATCAGCCTAGCTCACAGCAACCTCAAACTCCTGGGCTCAAGCCATCCTCCTGCCTCAGGCTCCTGGGTAGCTGGGACTACAGGCACACACCACCGTGCCCGGCTAATTTTTTCTATTTTTAGTTGTTTGGCTAATTTCTTTCTATTTATAGCAGAGACGGTGTCTTGCTCTTGCTCAGGCTGGTCTCAAACTCCTGAGCTCAAGCAATCCTCCCGCCTTGACCTCCCAGAGTGCTAGGATTACAGGTGTGAGCCACCACGCCTGGCCCTATTTTTCTATTTGTATCTTAATATTTATTTTTTCCCATAAAATCGACACCATATGCTCTATTCGTAACTTGCTTTTTTCACTTAATAATGTATCTTGGACATCATTTTATGTCAGTATACATATATCTGCCTTGTTGTTTTTGACTGCCATAAAGTGTCCTTTGTATGGATTTATTCAACTGCTTTACTCATTAATTCATTCACTCAACACACTTTTGGAGAATCTACTAAGTGGCAGGCACTGGAGATACAGTAGTGCATGTACTACTGTACTACGAAACTGATAATACCGTGTTGCATTGGCATGAATATAGTTAACAATTCATTCTTTTTTATTGCTGGGTAGTATTCCATTGTACCATTTCATAATTTATTTACTAGGGAAGCTTTTCATGTTGGAAGTTCACATTAATTTAGCTGTAATCAAATAAAGCCACATTCAAAAACTTCAATTAGATATACTTAAAAATGTACATTATTCTGTAAAAAATCTAACTACTATGTACTTAATAATTTCAAAAAATGAAAAACTATTTGTTAATTTTTAAATTAACTAACCTTTTAATGACTTTGTTGTGTCTGCTCTTTGTGGGGAAGCATTTGAATATTTGGTTGCAGCATGGAGGTCCGAAGTTTCAGTTGATCCTCCAGATGGGTGTCAGCCATTTGTGACCTTAAGGGCACCTTGATTTGGCTTAGGTAGGAGAATGCAGATTTGCAGCAGTAAGTGGTTGAAAAACAAGAAGGCATTTTTAGGGACATGCTGCCACAGGCATTATTCCATATTTCAATTGGATCTTTCTTACCATCAAACAATGACTTTAAAGTGTCATCTTCTTAGAGATCAATCAATTCCATATGTACTTCTTTCGGTGCTTGGTGATGTCAACTAGGTGAGGCCAAAATGCTAATTTGAGTGTGACGTCATGATTCTCCAAGTCAGTAAATTCATTGTATTCTCCAATTAATAGGTCTATAACAGCTATGTGTTCTTCAAATGATTCACATGTATCATACTGCTCATTGGTGACCTTTGCCAACTGGGGAAATGTTCATCTGAAATTTCCTTTTGAAGAAGTGTTTTGAAAAATGATAGCTATTTTTGAAATGCTTGGATTTTTTTGCCACATATCATATATAGACTTAGTTTTACCTTGCAAAGAAATATTCAAGTCATTTGATTTGACATCACATCACACAGAAATATGGCATTCTTATAGAAATCTTCTTTCAATAATTCACATTGCTGATTCTGTTCTTCATAAAATTTGACTATTTGTTCTAACAGAGATAAAATTTTGGCCAACATCTGTCCCTGCGATAGCCAACACACTTTAAAATGATACAGCAAATCCACACTGAATGCCTCATCATTCAACTTTAGCATGTTACAAAACTGACAATACCATGTTGCATTGGCATGAATATAGTTAACATACTTATAACTTGTGCAAAGTGTCACTTCAAATAGTAGCTTTAGCACAGAGATTTTGCGGATGCAAGATACATAGAAAAGAAATGAGAGCATCTGGATCTGTCAATACTTATTTTTAATCTGTGCAATACAGTTTTTATGTTTTTCTGTCATGAAAGGTGCACTGTCTGTACATACACTCACTAAATTTACCAAATTCAGTCCAACGTCAGGACATTTACCTTGAAAGTTGTTGAAGATATCTATTCCCAGTGTTCTGTTTGCAAGAGTGCCCAAAGCAAGTAATTCTTCATAGTAAAAAAAATTTTGTTATGACCCGAATGAAGTGTAAAACCTGTGCCAAGTCAGTAGTATCAGTTGATTCATCCAAAGAATAATATTTTATATTTTCTTTTTGAAGTAGCGTATGAAGTTGTTCTGTTAAGTTAAAGGCTAATTCATACCGCCCATCAGTTATGGTTTGCCTTGAAAGAGGCAGTTGCTTATACTTTGAAACATTATCAGGGTCTAAGCATCTTACAACTTCAGCAATGCATTATTTCACAAGTTCTCATCACTGAATGGCTTCCCTTTTTTCCCAGTATATAAGCTACTTTACAAGTTGCTTCAGTGGCATTATTTCCATGTCTTACTGCTGCTTGAAAGAGTTGTCTTTGCCTTTGCTTTTCATCTTTTAATTTCTGCAATACAACCTTTCGTGCCTCCCCCTCTAATTTAAAATATTTGTGGTCCTTATGAGTGTTAAAAGGCTGATGAGCATTGAATTTCTTTAATGTTAACATTGCAGTATCACAAAGCAAGCAAATCATCTTTAGCAGAAACAAGACAATAGTGCAATTCCCAATCCTCATTAAAAAATCTGTATTCTTCCTTCTGCATTCTCTCGGTCTTTGACATGATGACGTAATTCTCTCTGTTAAGCAGAAAGAATTAAAAAATACTGTCGAGCTGTGCAACTATTCACAAATTCCACCTCAAACAGAAACACAGTGCACCATTGTCAAAAGCTGATAATAGACTGGCCTACTCGACCCCCACGAACTGTCACCAACCAGCCTCAGGCAGTAGTGGTGCCAGTCAGGCAGAGGAAGTTATTAACAGAACTAAATTTTGAGTGTAGCAGCTGTCAATTTTAGCTCTTATGGCTTGCTAATGTTCTAATTGTGCTGGTCAATCTGGGAGGATTATTTCATTGAAATTTATTTTATTTTTTGGTATTTTAAATATGTTCACTTTAAAAATAAAATAAAAAGAAGAACAAAAATGTATTAATAAAAATAAAAGCATTTGTCCTATAAAATTTGGATTCAGTCAAAAAAAAGGCTGCACTTAAGGGCCTAGAAGGCCAAAGGTTCCCACAACTGATTTATGCATTCACCAATTGATAGATATTTGGGTTGTTTCCACTTTGAGGCTATTATGTATAAAGCTTCCATGAATATTAAAGTACATGTCTTTGTGTGTATGTATGTTACTTCTCTTGGGTAAATACCTAGGAACAAAGTTGCTGGGTTATGTGCTAAGCGTATGTTAATTTTCTAAGAAATTACCAGACTGTTTTCCAATGTGGCTGTACCATTTTTGCATTTTCACCATCATTGTAAAAATGTTTCAGTTGCTCCCCATCCTCACAAACATTTGGTATTACCAGTCTTTTTTATTTTAGCCATTCTAGCATTCTTGTCACACTATCTCATTACAGTTCAATTTTTATTTTAACTAATGACTAACAGTACTGAGCATCTGTTCACGTGCTTGCTTGCCATCCATATAGTATCATTTTTAGTGAAATGTCTGTCCAAATCTCCTGCCCATTTTAAAAATTGATTTATTTGTCATCTTGTTATTGAGTTATATGAATTCTTTATACAATCTGGTTATATTCTTTGACAGATACATGTTTTGCCAATATTTTCTCCCAGTTGGTAGCTTGCTTTTTTATTTTCTTAACAGCGTCTTTTGAAGAGAAGTTTTTAGTTTTGGTGAAGTTCATTTTATCAATTTTTTTCTTCTAAGGTTTGTGCATCTTGTGTCCTATTTAAGAATCTTTGCCTAACCCGATGTTAATAAGATTTGCCCCTACATTTTCTTCTAGAAGCTTTATAGTCAAAAATGAATTGGGTCTATTTATGTGCTCTATATTCTGTTTCATTGATATGTGTGTCTGTCTTTACACTGATACTGCCTTGATCACTATGGCGTTATAATAAAACTTGGAAAGATGTGGTGTAAGTACTCTGGTTTTGTCGTTCTCTCAAATTAATGACATCCTGAAAATTCAGATACGTTGTGTTTTCACTTATATTCAGTTCAAAATATTTTCTAATTGTCCTTTTGATATGTTCCTTGACTCATGTAAAAAGCATGTTATTTAGTTTTCAAATAAAAACTAAACATGGATTTACCAGATATCTTCATTTTATTTCCAATTTAATTCCATTGTAGTTACAGAACATGCTTTATATGAGCTCACTCCCTTTAAATTTACTGACACATTTTATGGCCCAAAATATGGTCTGTCTTTGTAAATCTTCCATGTCCATTTGGAAAACATACACATTCTGCCATTGGTGAGTGTAGTATTCTAAAGTTAGATCATGTTGACTGATAATGTTGTTTGAGTCTACTTTTCTGTCTACTTGTTCTATTAATTTTTTAGAGAAGGATATTGAAATCTCTAATTATAATTGTGGATTTATCTATTTCTCCTTGCAGTTATATCAGTTTTTACTTTATGTATTTCGAAGCTCTGTTGTGAGGGTCATGAACATTTAGGAGTGTTATGTCCTCCTATTAATTGACCCATTTATTATTATGAAAGAAGCTTTTTTATCTTTGGTAATATTCCTTTCTCTAATTTTACTTTGATATTAAAATAGTCAATATCTGAAATAAAAATAAAATAAAATAGCTGCTCCATATTTCTTTTAATTAGTCTTATCATGTATATATTTTTCCATTCCTTCATTTATAACCTATTTGTGCCTTACATTTAAAGTGCTTTTCTTATAGCCAGCATATAGTTGGGTCTTGCTTTAAAAAAAAAAAAAAATAACCTGACAACTTTAGCCTTTTAATGAGGCTATTTAGATAATTTATATTTTATGTGATTATTTATATGGTTAGGTTTAAGTCTATTATGTTACTACTTGTTTTCTATTTATCCCATCTGTACTTACTTTCCTTTTCCTTCTTTTGCTGTCTTTGTTTGGATTGAATATATTTTTATGATTCCATTTTATCTCCTTTATTGTCTTATTAGCAATTATTCTTTATTTTGTTATTTTATTGGTTGCTTTATGGTTCATAGTAAACATCTTTAACTTAGCACAGTCTACCTTCAAGTGCTGCTATACCACTTTGTGTATACAGGTTGAACATCCTTAATCCAACAATCCAAAATTCAAAATTTTCCAAAATCTAAAACTTTTTGTGCACTGATATGATGCCACAATGGAAAATTCCATACCAGACCTCATGTTATGGGTTGCAGTCAAAACACAGGTGCACAACACATAATTTATTCCCAAGGAAAAAATAAAATTACCTCCAGGCTGTATGCAAAAAGTGTATATGAAACATAAATGAATTTCATGTTTAGATTTGAGTCCCATCCCTAAGATGTCTCATTGTGTATATGCAGATATTTTAAAAATCCAAAATCCAAAACACTTCTTAACCCAAGCATTTCAGATAAAGTATATTCAACCTGTAGCACAAGAACCTTAAAATAGTATATTTTCATTTTTCCCCTCATGGCCTATATGCTATTATCACCATACATTTTATTTATACCTATATTTTAAACCCCAAAATACACTGTTACTATTTTTGTTTAAATATACAATTAACTTTTAGAGCAATTTAAATAATTAAAAATTTATATATTTTATTTATAGTTACCATTAAGTTACCATTTCTGCTGGTCTTCATTTCTTTCTGTAGATTTGTATTTTCCTCTGATACCATTTTTCTTCTGCCTAAAGGACTTCCTTTAACATTTCTTATAATGCAATTTGCTAGTGATGAATTATTTCATCTTTTATGTGTCTAAAAGTATCTTTGTTTTCATCTTTAAAAGATATTTTCATGAGTATAGAAATCTAGATGGACAGATTTTTACCTTTTAATACTTTAAAGATGTGGCACTATCTGCTTGCTTGCATTGTTTCCAGCAAGAAATCTGATGTCATCTTTATCTTTGTTCCTCTATGTGTAATGTATTGTTCTTTATTTGCTTTAAAAATTTTCTTCTTTATCATTAGTTCTGAAAATTTTGATTATGGTATGTTTTGGTGAGGTTTTCTCTATGTTTCTTGTACTTTGAGTTTGTTGAGCTTTTTGGATCTATATGGTTGTAGTTTTCATCATATATAGCATATTTTAGGCTATTATTTTTCTAAATGCTTTCTGTCACCATTTCACGAACTCCAATTACATGTATTTTGTCCAAATAAAGTTGTCAGTCAGTTCACCGATATGCTTCAGTTTTTTCAGATACTTTTTTACTCTGTATGCTTTATTTATGACAGTTTCCATTGTTATGTCAAGTTCACTAATCTTTTCTTTAGACATATCCAATTTGCCATTATTCCATTTTAGTGTATTTTTTGTCTTAGTCATTGTAGTTTTCATCTCCAGAAGTTTATTTACAGTGGGTTTTTAAATATCTCCTATGTCTCTACTTGAATTTTTTAAAATACAGAATACAGTTACAATAACTATTTGAATGTTCTTATCTTCTAACTCTAATATTCATGTCAGTTCTAGGTCAACTACACTGGTCCATTATCCTTCTCACTATGGGTCATGTTTTCCTGCTTCTTTGAGTGCTTGTAAATCTTTGGTTGCCAGGCATTGTGAATTTTATCTTTTTAAGTATTGGATATTTTTGTATTTCTATAAAATATGTCTGAACTTTGTTCTGGGATACAGTTACGTTACTTGAAAACGGTTTCATTTTTTTCGATCTTGCTTTTATAACTTGTTAGGTGGGTCCAAAGCCATGTTCTCTGTAGGGCTGTTCTCCACTACTGAAATAAAACCTTTTTTAGAATTATACCAAATTCCTCCTAAATTATGAGTTTTTCCAGTTTCTGGTGGAAACGGGCCCTATTTCTGGCTCTGTGTGAGCACCAAAGACTGTTCTCTAATGCTTTCAGATGGTCTACCTCCCTTCTGGCTTTGGGGAGTTTCCTTACATACCTGAGCTGGTCAGGACTCTGCTGATACTTCAGAAGCTCCTCTGCTGATTCCCAGGGTTGTCTCTCTCCTTTTTGAACTCCGTCCTGTGACGCTAGTCACATTGGTCTCCCTGTACTCTCAGCTCCTTTCCCTCAATTTGGAGAGTCCACCACACTTTGTTTCGGTTTTCTCTCTCTGGGCTGTAGAATGGACCCTTTCCCAAGGTGGTAAAATGGGACAAGAGTAGGGCACCCTTCATTTTTTCCCCAAATCTCAGTGATCACTGTCCTTAATTTTCTGATATTCAGTGCCTTAAAAACAATTATTTCATATATTTTGTCTGTTTTTTTTTTATTGCTTTAGACAGGAGGATACTGGTCCTCAGGTCCCTGGTACCCTATCTTGGACAAAAGTGGAAGTCCTCTAAAAAGTTTTATCAGAGTTGTAATAATATCCAATTTGTGTTTTAGAATGATCATCCTGGCTGTAATGTAGAGAATGTACTGCAAGGAAACAAATTTAAGTGGAGGAAGAACAGGCAGGGCTGGAACTAGGGTAAGGCAAGTAAGGCACAAAAGCTAAGGAGGCACTGACTCTCAGGGCCATGCAAATGCCAGCTCTGCACTTGTACCTCTTTGAGAGTGAGTGCTACCTTAAAGTTTGTGCCCTAGTCACCTTACCTGAGTCCTGACCCTGAGAACAGTTATCTGGTTTTTGCAGTAAGTTAAGTGAAAGATGATGATGCTTTGGACAAATGTAGATGCAAGAAAGACAAATAGTGGGTATACCTGAAATATATTTAGAAAATGGAATCAACAGATTTAGTGACTAATTGGATATGGAAAGAGGAAGAAGTCAAATATGACTGTATCTCACTATTAACCCACATCATGGATTTAGCGCCCTCTTTTCCTAAAATCCCTAACCATTATTATATAAATTTCCACTGTTATTCAGATTCTTTTCACCTTCAAACTCAAGTCAAAGAGAGAAACAGCGAGAGATTGAAAGATAGTAGGGCAAGGACCTATGTCTTATTCAGTGTGGTAATCCTAGGACCTAGCACAGGGTCTGAGATATAACAAGTGATAGGTATTTATGGAGTCGTGTAGTTGCCCTCCTAGCCTACATATAATACAGCACCAAAAGGAATCCCACATCAACAATTTCTGAACAGGACTCCAGAATAAAGATTTGCAGGGAGAATGGTAAATTCTAGAGCTGGATTAGATAATTTTCTTAAACTCAGCCAAGCCAATTAACCAGGGTCTATTTGTCAGGGCCAGCCCAAAACTGTTCTCTTCTCAGACCTCAATCCCTATGGATAAATTTCTTTGGATATATCCTAGTCAAGAAACTTTCTAAAATAAGTGTCTTATTTTTCTGATATACAATCCAAATCTTCTAGAACCTTCTATGATCCTCTTTACTCATTCCTGTCTCTTTTCCACTCTGGCTTGCTACCCACAGTTTCTTTAATAAACTTCTTTACTCTTGATGCTTTGGTTTTTTTCTTTGTGTGCTTTCCCAGTTTACTCCTAAATTACTTCCCTGATAAATGTTGAATAAGCATCATCAGAACCACTCACTCCATTTTGAAGGTCACATCTGCATATTCAGTTTTCATAGTCTCTGCAGAAACCTTAGGGACTGGCATAACTACAGTCTGATTGTCTTTCCATTAGACAAGCACCAGGAAAACATCCCCTTCATTGCTCAGTTGACTTTTTTTGTATGTGTTGTCATGCTGCCACCTGAGCAGATGCCTTTTAAGCAGTCCTCCAAATCTAAGTAAAAGGCTGAGCCCAGTAGTAGGGAGTGACTATTTCAATGGGCCCAAATGGTGGGCCCACAGTTTCCTGTCTTCATTTTTGTTATGCCCAGGTTGAAGGCTACAGGCTTAAGAGTGACTTGATCAAACCAGATTGTAATTCCTTCCTCTTTCTCTCTCAGATTTCTCCACATCGCCATCCAACACACCAGGACATCCAGCCTCAACCTCCACAAATGTCCGGAGTGCAGAACAAGAGAATGGAGATATAACCCTTATAAAGCGCCGCATTTTTGGCCACAGGATTATCACCATTAACTTTGCAATCAATGATTTATATTTCTTTTCTGAAATGGAGAAGTAAGTTTCCCACCTCTCTTTTGTCTCATGGCTTTTCATCCTTAGTGCTGCCCAGCAAAGACTGACTTGTCCTGTAAGAGGCACAGTGTTTTCTGACCTGCCAAGCCGGAGTCTTCTGAAAATTCTACTGAATGCTATCACTCTATCAATTTCCACCATTGTTTTCTTTGGGTCCTAAAAGCTCTTCAGTATTCTGGAGTTTCCAATGTTGAAATGCACTACTTATTCCCAGAAAGTGGAGCACTTTTTTCTCCATTATTTATAAATATGAAAGAAATCCTCTTATGTAGCACTATTGGACCAATAGTTCTTCAGTTAAAGCCAAGAATTATAATAATAAAATTATGTGCATATGATGTCAAACAGACATTTTTAAGTTAAAACATATTAATTTATACTCATTCACTTGTCAACCTTTTGATGTAAAGCCAAAGTTAATCCACAATGGAAAGTCCATATATTTTTCTTATATAAGTTATACCCAAAGTGCTATCTATTAATTTTTTCTTAATTGATACATCATAGATGTATTTTCACGGTACAAGTGATATTTTGATACATTCATATAATGTGTAAATATAAAATCAGGATAATAGGATATCCATCACCTTAAATTTTTAATTTTTCTTTGTGCTAAAAACATTCAAATTGGCCGGGCACGGTGGCTCACGCCTATAATTCTAGCACTCTGGGAGGCTGAGGCGGGCAGATCACTCAAGGTCAGGAGTTCAAAACCAGCCTGAGGAAGAGCAAGACCCGTCTCTACTATAAATAGAAAGAAATTAATTGGTCAACTTAAGATATATGGAAAAAATTAGCCGGGCATGGTGGCACATGCCTGTAGTCCCAGCTACTCGGGAGTCTGAGGCGGAAGGAAGGATCCCTTGAGCCCAGGAGTCTGAGGTTGCTGTGAGCTAGGCTGATGCCACAGCACTCACTCTAGCCCGGGCAACAAAGTGAGACTCTGTCTCAAAAAAAAAAAATTCAAATTTTTCTCTTCTAGCTATTTACAAGTATACAATAGATTATTGTTAACTATAGTCTCCCCATTGATCTATCGAACACTAGGTCTTATTTCTTGTATCTAACTGTATGTATTTACCCATTTATCAAACTGTTGTAATCCCCTTCTTCCCTCTACCTTTTGTGGCCTCTGGTAACCATCAATTTACTCTCTATCTTCATTAGATCCACTTTTTTAGCTCCCACACCTGAGTGAGAACATGTGACATTTGTCTTTCTGTGCTTGGCTTATTTCACTTAACACAATGACCTCAAGTTCTATCCATGTTACTGCAAATGACAGTATTTCATTCTTTTTATGGCTGAATAATATTCCATTGTGTATATATACCACATTTTCTTTATCCATTCATCCACTGATGGGCACTTAGGTTGATTCCATTTTGGCTATTGTGAATAGTGCTACAATAAACATGGAAGTGCAGATATTTCCTCCATATCCTGATTTCCTTTCCTTTGAACGTATACTCAGTATTGGGATTGCTGGATCATATACTAGTTCTATTTTCAGTTTTTTGAGGATCCACCATACTGTTTTCCATAGTGGCTGTACTAATTTACATTCCCACCAACAGTGTACAAGAGTTCCCTTTTCTCCATATCCTCACCAGCATTTGTCATTGCCTGTCTTTTTGATAAAAGCCATTTTAACCGGGGTAAGATGATATCACCTCGTAGTTTTGATTTGTATTTCTCTTATGATTTGTGATCTTTAGAGAGAGAGAGAGAGAGATTTGAGCATTTTTACCTATACCTGTTGGTTATTTGTATGTCTTCTCTTGAGAAATGTCTATTCAGATGTTTTGCCCATTTTTAAATTGGATTATTTGTTTTTGTGCTATTGAGCTATTTCAGCTCCTTATATATTCTGGTTATTAATCCCTTGCCGGATGGATAGCCTGCAAATATTTTCTCCCAGTTTATGAGTTGTCTACTCACTTTGTTGATTGTTTCCTTTGCTGTGAAGAAGCTTTTTAGCTTGATTGAATCCCATTTGTCGATTTTTGTTTTGTTGCCTACATTTTTTACACAAAAAATCTATTTTTTTTTTCCTTTTGAGATGGAGTCTTACTCTGTTGCCCAGGTTAGAGTGCCATGGCATCAGCCTAGCTCACAGCAACCTCAAACTCCTGGGCTCAAGCGATCCTCCTGCCTCAGTCTTCTGAGTAGCTGGGACTATAGGCATAAGCCACTGTGCCTGGCTAATTCTTTCTATATATTTTTAGTTGGCCAATTAATTTCTTTTTGTTTGTAGTAGAGACGGGCTCTTGCTCTTGCTCATGCTGGTTTCGAACTCATGACCTTGAGCAATCCTCCCGCCTTGGCCTCCCAGAGTGCTAGGATTACAGGCGTGAGCCACCGCCCCCGGCCAACACAAAAATTCTTTACCCAAATCAATGTCCGGGAATGTTTCCCCAATATTTCCTTCTAATAGTTTCATAGTTTAAGGTTTTAGATTTAAGTCTTTGATCCATTTTTATTTGATTTTTGTATATGATGAGAGATGGGGTCTAGTTTCATTCTTCTGCATATGAATATCTAGTTTTCCCAGCATCATTTATTGAAGAGACTGTCCTTTCTCATTGTATGTTCTTGACACCTTTGTCAAAAATAAGTTGGCTGTAAATGTATGGAATTACATCAGGTTCTCTATTCTGTTCTATTGGTCTATGTGTCTGTTTTTATGCCAATACGATGTTGATTTGGTTACTATAGCTTTATAGTATATTTCAAAGCAGGTAGTGTGATGACTCCAGATTTGTTTTTTTGTTGCTGTTGTTGTTTTTGTTTTGCTTAGGATGGCTTTGGCTATTCTGGGTCTTCTGTGGTTTCATATACATTTTAGAATTGTCTTTCCTATTTCTGTGAAGAATGTCATTAGTATTTTGTTAGGGCTTGCATTGAATTTATAAATTACTTAGAATAGCATTGACCTTTTAACAATTCTTCCAATTCATGAGCATGGAATTTTTTTTATTTTTGTGTGTGTCCTCTTCAATTTCTTTCATCAGTATTTTCATTATGTAAGTCTTTTACTTCTTTGATTAAATTAATTTCTAGGTATTTTATATTCTTTGTAGCTATTATAAATGGGATTGCTTTCTTAGTTTTTTTTTTTTTTTCAGATTGGTGTACATAATGCCAATGATTTTTGTATGTTGATTTCGTATCCTGCAACTTTACAGAATTCATTTATAAGTTTTAACAGTTTTTTGGTGAAGTCTTTAGGATTTTCTGAATACCAGATCATCCATGAACAAGGCCAATTTGACTTCTTCCTTTCCAGTTTGGATGCCCTTTACTTCTCGCTTAATTGTTCTGGCCAAGACTTCCAGCGCTACATTGAATAAGAGTGGTGAGTGTCGGCATCCTTGTCTCATTACACATCTTAGAGGAAAGGCTCTCAATTTTGCCCTGTTCAGTATGATGTTGGTTGTGGTTTTGTCATACACGGTCTTTATTACTTTGTGGCCTGGTCCTTCTATACCTGTTTATTGAGTGAGGGTTTCTATTACATAGGGATGTTGAATTTTATTGAATGCTTTTTTAGCATCTATTGATATGATCATATGGCTTTTGTCTTGGTTCTATTAATGTGATGTATCATGTTTATTGATTTGCCTATGTTGAATCACCTTTGCATCCCTGGGATGAATCCCACTTGATCATGGTCAATGTGTTATTGAACTCAGTTTGCTACTATTTTGTTGAGAATTTTTGCATCTATGTTCATCAGTGATATTGACCTATAGTTTCCTTTTTTTGTTATGTCCTTATCTGGTTGGTATCAGGGTAATGCTGGCCTCATAGAATGAGGTTTGAAGTATTTCCCCCTCTTTAGCTTTATAAAATAATTTGAGTAGAATTGGTATTAGTTCTTTCTTAAATGTTTGTTAGAATTCAGCAGTGAAGCCATCAGGTCCTGGGCTTTTCTTTGATGAGAGACTTTTTGTTACAGTTTTGATCTTGTTATTTGTTATTGGTTTGTTTGGGTTCTCTATTTCTTCATGGTTTAATCTTGGTAGATTGTATGTGTCCAGGAATTTATCTATTTCTTCTAGGTTTTTCAATTTTTGGGAGTATAGTTGTTCATAATAGTCTCTAATTATTCTTTGTATTTCTGTGGTCTCAGTGTTATATCTCCTTTTTTCTTTCTGATTTTATTTATTTGGGTTTTCTCTCTTTTTTTCTTAGTCTAGCTAAAGGTTTGTCAATTTTTTTATCTTTTCAAAAAACCAACTTTTCATTTTATTGACCTTCTATATTTTTTGTCTCAATTTCAGTTATTTCTGCTCTGATCTTTATTATTTCTTTCCTTATATCAATTTTGGATTTAGTTTGTTCTTGCTTTTCTAGTTTCTTAAGGTACATCACTAGGTCATTTATTTGAAGTCTTTCTACTTTTTTAATGTGGGTGTCTACTGTTGTGAACTTCCATCTCAGTACTGCCTTTTCTGTATCCCATATATTTTGGCATGTTGCACTTTCATTTTCATTTGTTTCAAGGAATTTTTAAATTTTCTTCTTAATTTCTTCATTGACCTATTAGTCATTTAGGAGCATGTTGTTTAATTTCCATATATTTGTATGGTTTCCAAGGTTCCTCTTGTTATTGATTTTCTGTTTTATTCCATTCTGTTCAAAAGGATACTTGATATTATTTCTACTTTTTTCAATTTGTTGATACTTGCTTTGTGGACTAAGATATGATCTATTCTGGAGAACGTCCCATGTGCTGATGAAATGAATGTGTATTCTGCAGCAGTTGGGTGAAATGTTCTGTGAATATCAGTTAGGCCTATTTGACTTAGTGTGTAGTTTAACTCTGATTTTTTGTTGTTGTTGTTGTTGATTTTGTGTCTGGATGAGGTGTTCATTACTGAGAGTGGGGTGCTGAAGTCCCCTACTATTATTGAATTGCAGTCTATCTCTTCTTTTAGATCTATTAATGTTTGCTTTATATGCTTGGATTTCCAGTGTTGAGTCTGTAGATGTTTATAATTGTTATAACTTCTGCTGAATTGACCCATTTATCAAGATATAGTGACCTTCTTTGTCTCCTTTTACAGTCTTTGACTTGTAGTCTATTTTATCTAATACAAGTATAGCTATTCCTGCTTTTTTTGTTTGTTTTCTGCTTGCATGGAGTATCTTTTTCCATCCCTTCACTTTCAGTCCATGTGTGCCTTTACAGGTGAAGTGGGTTTCTTGTAGGCAGCATGTAGTTTGGTCTTATATTTTTAATCCATTCAGCTACTATGCCTTTTAATTAGAGAAATGAGCCATTTACATTCAGTGTTAATATTGCTAAGAACCTAATACTGCCATTTTGTTGCTTGTTTTCTGGTTGTTTTGAAACTCCTCTCTTCCTTTCTTACTGTCTTCCTTTTTGGTTAAGTGATTTTCTCTGGTAGTATGTTTTAATTCATTGCTTTTTATTTTTAGTGTATCTGTTATATGTTTTTGCATCATGATTATCATGAGGCTTACAAAAAACATCTTATAGATAATAACAAATTACTTTAAAGAGATGACAACTTAGATCACAAAGAAAAACTGAAACAAACAAAGTAAAAAAAAAAGAAACCCAACTACACAATAAGTCCATCACTTCCACATTTGGGCTTTTTGTTATCTCAATTTACATATTTTCATATTGCCTATCTCTTAATAGGTTGCTGTAGCTATTATTGTTTTTCACAGCTTTGTCTTTTAGGCTTCATACTAAAGTTATAAAAGAATAGCACACCAAAATTATGGTATTAGAGTATTCTGGGTTTAACTGTGTGCTTAGTTTTATGAGTAGGTTTTATACCTTCAAATGTTTTCTTTTTGCACATTAGTGTTTTCTTGTTTCAGATTGAAGAACTCCCTGTAGCATTTTTTGAAAGATGGGTCTGGTGGTGGTGAGAGGTCAGCTTTTGTTTGTCTAGGAAAGACTTTATCTCTCCTTCAGAGTTAAGGATAGCTTTGCTGGATAAAGTATTCTAGAATAGCAGGGTTTTTTTTTTTCTTTCAGCCCTTTGAAAATGTCATCCCACTTCCTCCTGGCCTATATGGTTTTCTTTGAGAAGTCTGTTGCCAGACATATTGGAGCCCCTTTTTATGTTATTTGCTTCTTTCTCTTGCTACCTCTCTTTGTCCTTAAACTTTTTTTTTTTTTTGAGACAGAGTCTCACTCTGTTGCCTGAGCTAGAGTGTGTGACGTCAGCCTAGCTCACAGCAACCTCAAACTCCTGGGCTCAAGCAATCCTTCTGCCTCAGCCTCCTGAGTAGCTGGGACTACAGGTATGTGCCACCATGCCTGGCTAATTTTTTCTATATATTTTTTAGTTGTCTAGCTAATTTGTTTCTATTTTTAGTAGAGATGGGATCTCGCTCTTGCTCAGGCTGGTCTTGAACTCCTGAACTCAAACAATCCACCCGCCTCAGCCTCCCAGAGTGCTAGGATTACAGGCATGAGCCACTGTGCCTGTTCTGTCCTTAACATTTGAGAGTTTATCATATGCCTTGGGTATTCTTACAGGGGTTGAATCTGTTTAGTATTCTCTGGCCTTCTTATAGTTGGATATTTATATCTTTCTGTATTTTGGAAAGTTTTCTGTTATTATTTCTTTGAATAAGTTTTCTCCCTTGCTCTTGCTCAACTCCCTCGTGAACACCAATAATTATTAGATTTGATCTTTTGAGGTAATTTTCTATATTTTGTAGCCAATCTTCATTCCTTTTCATTCTCTTTTCTTTTTAGCCTCTGTCTCATCATATTTGAGTTCTGGGTCATTGCTGGTGATAATCTCAGTGCTGTATATTTGAGTTTTTCTTTGAGGAGGAGTGAAGCCAGCTTGCATCTATGACATCATTTTGGAACCAAAAATGTCTGTCTACTAATTCTAATTTTGATTTCTTTAAGGTCAAACAAGAATTTAAAGATTGCTATAAAGCAATTTAATCCTTTTGGATTTTTATACCTTTTTTATGTTTTAAATTGCCTTGCCACACCTAACTCAACAGCAACTTTCTAAAAAGCTCCTTGTCTTTATTGGAACATTCCAAAACATTCAAATTTGTTTTTGTAGAAATAACAACTACTTTTCTTTCTATATTCATATTTTTTCAGTTTCCATAAATTGCAAATTACAGTAACAAGCACAAAAGGCAAAAATACTGGAGAAGAAACACAAGTAATTTCTGGTAAACATCTATTTCAACTAGTTGGAGAAATGTGAGAGTGTACTAAACATGGCCTACCAGTCTATCCAGTCAGCATGCTGTGGGCACCAGTTAGTGTGTTTCTTCAGAAGTGTAAGCACACAGTAACTTATGCATTAGTCATGGGAGTTTGGTTAAGAAATCTTCCATAGCACCCCAATGAGGGATTTAGCTAGTTCCACAAATATTTATTGATTGCTTACTTTTTATTGGACACTGAATTTGATATTGGAGATACAAAAACCAACTAAGATATGCTCTATACTCTTCAATGTCTCACAAACTAATGGGAATGGCAGACACAAATAAAAGTAGAAAGTGTCTCAGGATGATAAGGTACTATAGGAGAGTCAGGCACAGGAAGTGCATTTAGACAACTGTAGGTCCTCAGGTATGGTTTCTTGGGAGACAGGTCACCTAAGCTGAATTTTAGAGAGTAAGTAGGGGTTAGTCAGATAATAAAATATGTACAGGGGAGGCAGAGTGGAGCAGAGAAAGATAGCAGTCAGAGTGAACAGCCTCACCTGCTGCTGCCCCAGTTCCTACCACCTTACTGCTGCTTCCTCACCTGCCCTCTACAAACTATTTTTTGTATAGCAATCAGAGTAGCCTATTAAAAATATAAACTAGACTATATCACTCTCCTGCCTAAAATGTTCCAGTGGCTTCCAATTACCACTGGAGTAAAGTCCAAATCTCCTCCCATTGCCTAAAGTGTTCTACATGAGTGGTGCCTACCTGCATCTCAGGGCTTACCTCAGGTCATTACAGAAGACGAAAGAGCAAGATAGCCCTTACGCCTTGAAGTCAGCAGAGGTGAAAATGCTACAGGGCCAGAATGGGTAAAGAATGGAGGGTAGGATAAATAAGGGCATTAGTGGTGAAGAAATACACTTGAAGGTACATTTAACATGTTATCTGACATGTGGTAGGTGCTCAGTATTTGCCCATGGATAAATTATAATTGAATGAATGAAGACACAACCTGGCCCAGAACTGGCCCTGCCTTTTTTAGGCCAGAAAGAAGTCTGGGCCTGGTGCCCTGTCTAGTCACTGCTTTCATTTTCTCCTTGCTGATTTCCAGCCTAACACCTCTTTTTTAGATTTAACGAGTTGGTGAGTTCAGCTCACATGCTGCAGGTCAACCGAGCATACAACGAGAATGACGTGATCCTAATGCGGTCCAAAATCAACATTATTATGAAACTCTACCTGAATTCTGACATCCCTCCAAAGCTGAGGGTAAGGGGGACTTCCACTCCACTCTGTCCTTTAGCGAAAAACATTTCCCTCACAGGGACCCTGAAAGCTAATTGTCAGATGACTCCTAAGTACTGGACCAACTAGATGTCCTTTACCTAGCAACCCCATGAAAAGCTTCTCCTTTTTGGAGAGGAGGTGTTCTTGAGGGTCCTGGGGGCCAAGAGAGCTTTTCTGACTTCCCTGGAGCCTCTGCCAGTGACAGGCTCCCACTCTGTGGGTAGGTGAATATCTCTGAGTCCCAGAAGGATGCCATCCTTATTGCCATCGCAGAGGGCCATCTGGATCGGAGCATCTTCCACGGGCCTATCATGACTATCTTCCCCGTCATCATGTACTTCTGGAAAAGGTAACTATCTCTTATTCGATGAATGCCACATCAGGTTAAAAACACAGCCTCCTAGAGAGTTTTCTCTCTTCCTCTGACCCTTTGTTTCATAGGTTCCAGTTTTGTGGGGGAACGAAGATGATATTTTCTTATCCTACTCACTACTCTCCATCCCTCAGAGAACACTAAATACTGAATCAGAAAATGGACAGCAGAGTGAGACTGGGAACCAGAATGCCTGGTTTCCCACCTCACTTCTTCTTGTGCTGGCTTGGAACAAGGATGTGAGGTTTTCTCAGGCCTGGGTTTCTCACCTAAGGGCAAGGGCAAACCACAGCCACTTTGGAAAAAATGCTGTCAAGGTTAACACAACTGCTTGTGCTTAAGGAGCCTCAAGAAGGAAGAAAGCTGAAAGTGTTTTGCTCTGTTATGCCCAAATTCCCATAATTACCACTGAGGGGGCACAGTTGCTAGATATACCAATTTTCAAGAGGAGCTAGAAATTCAAAATTCTGCATCATCTCTCCCAAGGTTAAAGTGGCAAATGTGGCAACTAACTCAAGACTAAAACATGGTGAGGAAACTGCAAAAGCCAAAAACCAAAAATGAAACAAGCAAAATACCTGCAGATGAAATGCAATCTGTGGCCACTGGTTCCTAAGCAGTCTTGTCAAGGTTTGGGATGAGAGACTGGCTTAAGTTCTCACAGCTGGTTATTTATTCGTACCCTAGCTAGTCTACCGTAACTCCACCTCCCATCATCCACAGGGTAAACGGCAATGCCTTGGATGGTAGGGGCCAGAGGACACTGAAATTTTCTCAGACAAGGTTAATCAGGATACTTAGATTATCATGTGATTCCAGCTCTCAGGGGTTCCCCTTTCCCACAAAAAAATGTTAGTTTATTAAAATAGAAGTGTAGAAAGGTTGCTCAGAAATTGCCAACCTTTATTTTAAAATCCCTAAAATAATAGGTTATTTGATACAGAACTAAAACAAATACAAAACTCTAAGTTTAAGATAAGCAATTTAGCCTTTAGAACAGTAATTGTTATCTAGCACTTAATTCTAGTCCTCCTAACCAGAACTAAATAGAAATTTATTGTGAGAATTTCTGTTTAGGGGCATCAGAGAGCTCTGAGATATATATGCTTCTCCTGGCTTGAGTCAGTGTTCATCTGTCCCTAAACGTGTTTAGAAAGATTATAGGTACTTTAGG
Organism: Lepilemur ruficaudatus; assembly: GCA_963574885.1. NCBI lineage: Eukaryota > Metazoa > Chordata > Mammalia > Primates > Lepilemuridae > Lepilemur > Lepilemur ruficaudatus. Next base: position 10,733 of record CAUYRT010091014.1, on the reverse strand, counting down.
AAAGTTTTGGATCCCTGTTCCTCATGCAGTTATTTGTTTACTTGCTTTCCTACACACTTATAAAGAGATTTATGTTGTGCAAACCGTGTCTACATAGATTATCTCCTGTTACATGAGTCTGAGTTCACATGAGAAACCAGGGTCTATTCCAGAAAAAAGCCTGCTGGGAATAGGGTGAGGGGGTCAAGGCTGTCAGTAGGCGGCAGGATGGAAAGCAAGGATCAAGACCTGGGAGGAGACCAGTTAGACACTCTGGCTGCCCCAGGTGGGGTTAGATAGGGATCTCATAGTCTGATACTCGGGCACCCCCCAGGGGTTAACCCTACCGCAGGCCTGGGGATAGCAGATTCTTTACAGACTCCATTTAGTGGTTCCAGAAGGATGTCCCAACTAACCACCTGTGCTGGGCCCTTGCAGGAGCCTCAAAAGAAGGGGCTCCGACAGGCAGTACTCCAAGGCCAGAATGCTCTCCTTTTCTCTGTTGCACACCCCAAACCCTCTGTGAGGACTGGCCCCCACCCGGTTTCCCCTGTGTTCATTTTCTAGCCCCCTCCACTCGTGGTTTCCCCTCTGTGACCAGAAGCATTCTTCTCTCAGGTTTTGTTCCTGGAAGGCTACCCGCTCCTTCTTACGGCACAGGGGGAAGACATTCAAGGAGAAAAAAAGTCCTCCTAAGGCTACGCACAAGTACCTTCATTCTAGTGGAGGTGAGCTCCGCCAGGACCCACTGCCCCATTCTCTAGCACCCGAGACTTGTGAAGGGAAAGCGAGGGCCCAAAGGGCCAACTTGGAGACTCCCCAAGGGTGTTTCCTGGCGCAGTAGACAGCTCATTAACTGGGCTCTCAGGGAAGCAGGGGCACTCGGGGTAGACATCACCTGTGGCTAGCGGTGCCCGCAAGAGGGCAACCCACCCGAGTGCTGCTCCCGCCGCAGCTCCCAGGACACCTCTGCGCGTGCCTGTCGCAGTCCACGCGGCAGGTACCTGGAGATGGAGACCCGCTTCACTGTCGGCTTCAACTCTCTCGATAAAACTCCATTTGAAAAGCATGTATTTTACAGTGTTAAATGAAAACATAAAAAACTGGATATAAAGTACAGTTTTAATGTGATAAATATATTTTCATACATATATAATTTTTATGAAAGCATAGAAAAACTTAGAAAAAAGATTAAAATGTTAATAGGGTTATTTCTGTGGTATAAATAAGAGAGACTTATAAATATTTATTATTTACATATCACATAATTAATATAAAAATTAAATATGTGCATGTATATGTATACACATTTATAAAAATATATATAAAAACAGTCATGTAGCACCTAATGATGTTTCAGTCAATGACGAACCACATGTATGATGGTGGTCCCATAAGATTATAATATTGTATTTTTACTCTCTTTTCTATGTTTAGGTATGTTTAGATACACAAATACCATGGTGTTACAATTGCTACAGTATGCAGTACAGTGACATGCTGTGCAGGTTTGTAGTCTAGGAACAATAGGCTATACCATATAGCCTACATGTGCAGTAGGCTGTACCATCTAGGTTTATATAAGGATACTCTATGATGTTTGCACAATGACAAAATCATCTAACAAAGCATTTCTCACAACATATACCCATCATTAAGTGATGCATGACTGTATATGTGTTTTCTTAGCACAAAGTCATTAAAGCCAGTTCCTTTCCTGATACAAGATACAGCTGCAATTGGTACTTGAGCAAGAGGGAATTTTAAAAAGAGGGAGAAGCACGAACCGGGCAGTGTGCCTGGTGAGGACAAGGCTGGGTGTCTCTCAGTGGGAAGTTCTGAAAGCCAAAGACAACAAGTCTGAGCATCTGGGGACAGGACCAGCATCAGAAAAAAATATGGAGATAGGACAGTATTAAAAACAACAACTAACTGTGCCACAATGGAGCTGAACATTCTCTTGATTTGCTCAAACTTGCTTGATTCTTGTGTCCATTTTCTCAGCTACATACCATTGCCCCCAAGCCAACTTTGACAAACAAGCACCCCACCGTCTTTTTGGAAGGCAAACAAGAGCCCTTGGATCTAAATACATCTGAACAGGGAACAACTTGTCCCTGGGCGGGGGAGGGCTTATTTAGGATGGGAGTGAGGATGGAGAAAGAGGAGGAGATAAGAGAAAAAGGAGAGGAAAACAGATAGACAGGGCAAGTAACTAATACTCATTTAGAGGAATGAGAAAATGGTTCTTAGTGGTAGCCAAAGAGTGCCCATCTTTTCGCTTAGTTCCCAGGGAAGTAAATCCCTCAATTTTTTCTGATGTCAGAATGAGGAAGAGAGAAGCAGGATGCCATGAGTTAAGGGATCAGGGTTCCAGGCCTAGAGAGTCAGCAACTATGAGCTGAGGGACCTCGAGCATGTTGCTTCCCTCCCTCAGCCTCAGACCCCCAATCTCATGTCTTAGTCAATTTTGTGCTGCTATGACAGAATACCTGAGACTGGGTAATTTATAAAGACAAGTTTATTTCACTCATGGCTTTACAGACTGGGAAGTCCAAAAGCATGGCGACAGCATCTGGTGAGGGCCCTCATGCTGCATCATCCCTGCTGAAAGGTGGAAGGGCAAGAAGAGTGCAAACAAGAGAGCAAGAGAAGGCCAAACTTGCTTTCATAACAATACACTCTCACAATAATAAATCAACTCCTGTGACAATGACATTAAGGAATTCATGAAAGCAGAGCCCTCATGGCCTTATCATCTCTTAATGGTCCCATCTCTTAATACCATCCCATTGGCAATTAAATTTCAACATGAGTTTTGTAGGGGACACTCAAACTGTAGTATCTCAGATACAAAGGTTTGGATTTAGGTAACGTTCTGTCACTAACATCCTATAATCTACGGCATGTTACACAAAAACTTTCTGGCTCACTTAGAAACATTTCATCAGGAGTTGCCACAGAGGTTCTCAATGCTCTCCTTCTTCTTTCCCCAGGAGACCAGGCCATCTTAAGGTTCACCTTGCTCAGAGGTACTGAGTGGCTGTGGCCTCAACAGCGGGAAGGAGGGACAAGTCCAGCCCCAAATTGTGAGTTGGAGTTGGATCCCCATTAATAGCAAAAGGCCACTACTCTATTAGAAGGTGACTCTAAGGCCAGCTTGGCTAATCTCCTTATTGATCATGAGGAGATTGAGACTCCTGCAATGTGAAGTGACTTGCTCAAGATCACACAGCTTGTGAGTAGCAGAGTGGGGGTAAAAAGTGGATCTCCTGACCTTTTTCCAGAGCTCTGTGTGCAGCTTTCATCTGAATAATTATATCTTCTTGATTCTTTTATAGCCCCTGGAAGGTAGATGCCTTAAGCTTCTTCATATCCCTGCTGACTCCTCTTACCATTTCCAGGCATGATGTGTGACTTTTATTAAGAGACCACCATAGTGTCCCAGTTGTTACTTCCTGCCTCCCACGGAAACCACTTGCTGGCTTGAACAGTACCATCCCATACCTCCTGCTTCTTGGAGGCTCCTGCTGCTGATCTCATCCCTGTAACAAACCCTGTGGTTTTAGACTCCCATAGTGAAACCATATTATATTCTTTTTCTGTGCCATTTTCAGCCTCAAGAAGTCAACCCCACTCCCTAGCATTAAACCTGCCTTTGTTTCCACATGGTCTCTCCCAACAAACCTTTTCTTTCAATCCCAATTGTCAGCTTCTACTTGGGGAAGATGTTGGGAATACTGTTTTTCTGCTTCTCATAGGCATGAAACACCACTTTGACTGACCTATCCCTTTATATATGATGCCTTGGTACCTAATGGAGGAGGCCATTATGGATCACTGCCCATGATCCATAGGGTCCAAACAGCCCTAAAGTCTGTGATTCTAGTGTTCATCTGGCCTAGTCTCCTTATTTTACTTCCTTTAGTCTATGTGGTTGGCATCATGGCCTTTGCATCCAGATGCTACATCTCCTGGGACAAAAAAAAAATAACTGCAGCATACAAATCAGGCCTCCCAAACATCCCTGGAGCATCACTGTTTTACCTCCCCTTTCCCAACCCCTTCCTTTGAGGTGAGCCTGGAAGCCTTCCTGGGATGGTCCTCTCCAGGCTGAAGGTCCTCTGGTGACTCTCTGTATCATGATTTCTGACGCAGTTTTTCTCTGTATTTGTCTTTAGCTTCATCAAGCAACCTTACCCAGCCGAGACCTGTGCTATCTACCATGCAGCTGTATCCTGTCCAGGGGTAGGCATGAGCCAGAAATCCTCATCTTTAGTGCAGAGCTGCTATGTCCAAGCACACCATGGGAGATGGGATAAATTTCCCAGGACCTAGCTACACATCCTGACACTCCTCGGCATGTAGAACCAAGAAATGGAGCTTGCTGCCTCTAGAGGGGCCTGTAGTTGGGGCAGTTAGGGAGGGGTTTCTCTGTGAAGATCTTTGCTCATCTCCAACTAGAACAGGCACTTTTTGGAAGTTGGAGTCCCTGACCCACCTTCGAGCAGAACACTATTGCTGGTGAAAGAGTGTCTCAGGCTAATTTTTATTACCAGCTTCCCAAATACTCTAGCCCTTCAGAGTAAGGTATGCAAAGTGAGAAAGAAAAAGGAGCTGTTCTTCTGCTTGGCAGGATATTGGCAATAAGAACAGAAAGAATGTGAGCCTGTTAAAATCTGATTCAGCCAAACTCACTTCTGCAAAAGCATCAGAGTAAGACTGATGCTAAGTTAGAGCTCTGGGAGAATCCCCAGGAGTCATGGAAACTGCAGCTGAGGAGTGTCAAAGAGTTGTTTGAAGGCCAAGGTTACAGACAGCAGCCTCTGAGAATGGCAGGCTGGTTTCCTCACCAGCCATCTCACCTTCTCAGATCTGCTTGCAGACCTGTCCTTAAAATGGAGATCTGGAGCTGGCCAGGTGTCATTTGCCAGTGCTGGTGCCTAGAAGATGAACCAGGTTCTTTGAAGCTCTTTACATGGCAAAGGCAATGCATGGCTTCAGAGGCTACAAGTTTGGGGAAGAAAGTGAGACTAAGAATGTGAGAAGCTCTATGCTAAAGGCAAAAGGTTTCAGCCTGGGTTGTTGCCATCCCTAAAGGAAATGACAGCAACAAACTAGCAGAGAGTACAACTTTAGAGACCTCATCGCCATTGTGATAACTGGCTATTCTCTCTCCTTTCAGGCAAAAAGTACCCACCACCAAAAAGGAGAAGAAGTAATCAAGTCAGGCCCCCAACAGAGGCAAATCATCTCTCAGAGGCCTCCTCACACTGACAGAATCTTTTCTGGTGAGAAATGAAATGCCCTGGCACCATCTGCCCCTGGAAAGATCAGGAAGGGGGATGGGATGACAGCCCAGATAAGGCAGGAGTGGACTGCAATGGGCAAGACATGGGCAGGGCACAGAACGAAGCACTTCTGCCCTCCCTGAGCCTGGGGGTCCCGCTGGAGATGGTCTTTCCACAGGGGCTTGGGTCAGGAGACCTGGGCTCTCGGTCTCACTCCGCGGCTGTGTGGCCTTGTGAAAATCCTGGCTGGGGTTGTTGAAGACTCTTGTGACAAATGGGCGTAGATGTCATTGAACACTATAGGGAGCAAGGTGCTATTATCATCAAGAGTGACCGGTGGGTCTTTTCATGCTTGGATCTCCCATTTGGACAATGACTCATACCCATTGTCTTAGCATGTCCTCAAAAGAACCCTGTCAGCAACCATGTCAGAAATCATTTATTTTTAAGCAGATGAGGAGTCTGACACACAGAGAAGGTAAATGACTTCTAGGTAGTAAACGGCAGATTCTGGACTAGAATACACCACTTCTTATACTTTGTCCTGTTCCTATTCTGTGGTAACATCTACGCAATTTTTTTTTTTTTTTTGAGACAGAGTCTCACTGTGTTGCCATCATAGTGCAGTGGAGTCATAGCTCACAGCAACCTCAAACTCCTGGGCTCAAGTGATCCTCCTACCTCAGCCTCCTGAGTAGGTGGGACTATAGGCGTGTGCCATGACGCCAGCTAATGTTTTCTATTTTTAGTAGAGATGAGGTCTTGCTCTTGCTCAGGCTGGTCTGGAACTCCTGTCCTCAATCAATCCTCCCACCTCGGCCTCCCAGAGTTTTGGGATTACAGGTGTGAGCCACCACAGTCAGCCCATTTATCCATCTTTTTACGCATGAAAGGAATAGTTCTTCCCTAGAGTTCCGTTCATTTGCCAACTAATACATAAAAGAGATTCTTTGTGAAGTTTTTGACCTAAAGGCCTAAACTATTGTCATCATTTTAAGTGACTAGGCCCATTTTCTGTCCTTTGAAAAAAATCAGCAGTAAAATGACAGTAAGAATGTCCTCAGTGAGCCCTCCACTTGGGATAATTGAGGAGATGGCTTGTTGTCTCTCTGGGTTACAGAACAAGGAAGGACTAGAAAGCTTATGGGAAAATCCTTTCAAATTTCTGGCCAAAGTTTCCTGCTATGCTGATATCCTTCATTTCCGAGACTTTTCATAAGGATGGGAAAGGTTGTGATGTCAGGACAGGGCTCCTGAACAGCTGGGACTGCAAGATTATCAGGTGGCGCCGTGACTGCAGGAGATCCAAGAGGGCTGTGGGCAGACATGAGGCTAGAGCAGGTCTGAGGAAGGACGCTATGGAGAGCCCCATGGCCCCCAGGAGAGGCCCAGAACGGGAAGCGATCGGTGTATGGAAGGCCGTCCCCTAACAGGGCTAGCGCTTCAGAATGGGACTTCAATTAATAGATGGAAGAGTGGACATGAAACCAAATCCCAGTTCCTAAAATTCAGGCACAGAACTAAAGCAAGATCCCTGGAAAAATAATGGAGAAGAGCCCAATTACTGGAGTTAAGGCCCCAGGAAAGAGCTTGATGAGAGGGGAACAAGGCAAGAGCCCCTGCATGCAACCACACAGGATGTTAGGCCAGCAGCAGGGTGATCTGTGAGAGGCAGAGAAACACTGATGCAGAGTCACGTGCTGAAATACCCTCGCGCTGGAGTGGGGCGTGGCTGAACCGATGGCTGGCAGTAGATGCGCCCTACTCAAGGAAAGGAAAGAGTCTAACTGACTCATTTGCCACTGAGATCTTTGCCCCATCTTCTTGTTTCTTAATTATTTCTCCCACCACATGCACCCAAGGGTACACTCATGTGCCGGTGTGCAAGCATGCACAAATGTGTTATTTAAAAGGCCTCATGATACTCACTAGGACTATCCTGAATTAGAAAAAAAATCTGATCTTTTATCGAGTCTTGTTGATTGTATTTTCTGGTTTCTCTCTCCCTTAGGAGATCCCAGATCTAACGTGTTCCAATGCCAGCTTTAAGCTGGTGTCACAAAGTCAATCACCTATAGAACACAGGCAGGTTATATAAATGAGCAAAGCAGCCCATGAAAGACAACAGGGAGGGGTAGAGACTGTGGTGAATTGGAGAACATGTCTCAAAGGGCTCAGTGACAGTCAGCTCCAGCCAGCCAGCCCAGTGTTGTCAGAGAATCTACTTAGAAAAAAAAAGAAGAGGAGTAGGGAAAGAAGGAAGGAAACAAAGGAAGGAAGGAAAGAAAGAAAAACAGTGAGAAATTTAAATTTTTTCTAACACTACAGGTCAAACAAATCTTAGCTGGGGGCTGGGTTGGCTCACAGCCCAATCAAATTGCAATCTTTTCTTTAATTTTTTTCTTTCCCCTGAAATTAGATTTGGGTCCCACGTCTAGCTTGAACAGAAAATATGGGTAGGGAGGAAGAGGAGTCCCAAAAATAAATCCATAGGGAGCACTAACATCTAAGGAAAAGGCCAAGAAAGAGGCTCCAGGAAAGGAACCTGGCCTACTTTAGTCCCTATATGTTTTCTATTGCTACCTAACAAGTTACCAAAAACTTAGTGGCTTAAAACAACAAGAAATTATTATTTCATACTCCTGTAGGTCACACTGGGCTGATAGCAAGGTGTCAGGAGCGCTGTGTTCCCTCCTGGAGGTTGCAGGAGAGGATCCGTTTCCTTGCTCGTTCAGGCTGTTGGCAGAATTTAGTCCTTGCAGTTGCAGTCCTCCTGGCTGTCAGCTGACGGCCATTGCCGCCTCCTAGAGGCCACCTGCATTCCTTGGCTCAGGACCTCCTCAGCCAGCAGTGCTGGGCAAGTCCCTCTCATCCTTTGATTTTCTCCCACCTCTTCTATCATCCTCTGCCTCCCAATGCTCCTGTTAAGGGCCTTCCCAGATAATCCAGAATAATGTTTTTGTTTTAAAGTCTTAACCTTAATTCCATCTGGCACATTTCTTTTGCCATGTAAGTAACCAGGTCACAGGCTCTAGGGATTAGGGTGTGGACATCTCTGGGTGGCCACCGTGACTTCTGCCTACCCCAGTCCTTAGACCAACTTGCTTAGGAACGGATGTGTAAACTCAGAATCTGGGCCTCTGATGAATTTCCTGCCTCCTAGAGCCTCGAGAATACCGCTTTCTTCTTGCTCTTGTCACGTTTCTGACTATCCTTTCCCAGTCTTCCTGACGCTTCCCCTGCTTTTCCCTTAAATGTCCGTGCTCCCCAGGGCCCCACTGTTGCACCCATCTTCTTACCCTACACACTCCCCCTGGGATGACGTCCCTGGCTCCAGCTTCTCCTCTAATAGAACCCGTATTTCCTGTTGGGATCCTGCGGATTTAACGTATCCCACACCAGCTCCGGCTCCTGTGTGCACTTTCTCCGATCAAGCCCGTTTTCCACGCTAGAGAACTCAGAGTCATCCTCGGCTCATTCCCACCTCTCAGCTACAGAAACAGGAAGTTCTGCCCATCCTGCCTTGGAAGTGTCGCTCGCATCCAGACTCTCCTCTCTGTCCCCACCAGCACTGTCTTCCCCACACCCTCGTCCTTTGTCACCAGATCTGTGAAGTCACCTCCTCTTCCTGGTCTCCTCACTCCCCTCTCCACACACGCCCGGCACACACTGCTTTATCCCACACACTAAGATCAAATATGACCTGTTCCTTTCCTCAGTGTGGACACCTTTATTCCTTTTCTTTGCCTGAAAAAGCCTCAATTCCTCAGTGGACTATACAAGGCCACTGGTAATTTGACCTCAGCCCAGGTTTCCAGGTTCATGTCTCTCTCTGTTCCATGCATTCCACCCTCCAACAGCATGACTGTCTGCAATGCCCTGCCTGCTCCTCTCCACCTGTCCATATCAGACATCACCATGCCTCCTGGTCTCCTCCTCCCTCCTCTCACTCTCGTCTTTGTTTCTGAGACACAGTTTCTCCCCTCCTAGAGGTACTGGTTCACATATGCCTCACCTACTAGACTATCTATATTTGCAGGGAAGAGACCAAGTCCTATTTTTCATCATACCTAGCACAGCGACAGGCAGGTAATGGTTGCCCGTAAATACGCACTGAATGCATGAATAAGTGAGTTGTGCTAGGAGCTGGGGATGTAGTAAAGAAAACACCATGTGAAGTTTATGCCTCCGCTGACCTTATAGTCAATTCGAGGAGACGGTGCTATTACCAGAAAATCTATGCAGCAATCAGTTAAAATTGTGATTACCACAATAAAGAAGAAATATCAAATGCTGTTTTCTTTAGGAAATTTTTGTATAGTCCAATAATTCTTGATGCTTCAAGAACTTTTTATTTTTCTAGGAATCTCATACAACCGGCTCAGACCAAAGTGACAGAAAGAGGCAGAAGAAAGGACAAAGAGCGAGAGACTGAGATCTGCCTTCGCCTTCAGAAGAGCCTGTTCAGACACATGTCAGAGAGTGACGTGAAGTCTCCCCTCTTTCAACAGAAGTATGAAAAAATGTCTGTCCCTCTTTTTGAGTGCCTCCAACGGATCCAAGTGTTGCCCAGAGGAGCGGGCAGCCAGTGTGGGCATCCCCTTGGGGTGCCCGTCCTCACCCTAACACCTCGACCAGTTGCAGGTCCTCAGGCAGAATAAAGGATGTCACATTCACTACCTGTACGCCTGCCCTCCTCTTCTTCAGGAAAAGGATGTAGGAAAACAGTATGTTGGTCTTCAGAGGGCTCCAAGGTTACTTTCAATTCAAGAGATTAGTGGATATAATACTTCTCATCCTGGATCAAGATCACAGGCCAATGGCTTTGACACCTGTGCCCTCCCATGACCACCAGAGTCCAGACCAGGAGGACCTGCTGCCCTCCCTCCAGAGCTCACGTTTTCCCACGAGGCCTGCTGGGTTTAAATCCCGTCTCCGCTCCTTAGCAACTCTGTGATTGTCAGCAAATTACTTAACGTCACTGAGTCCCATACTCTGTGTGTGAAATGGAGCTGATAATTTCTATCTCATAGGGTTGTTTGGGGACTAAGTTGAGAAAATGTAGGCCAAGTGCACAGCATGATGCTGGGCATAGAGTTGGGGTTGGGTGACATGAATTGTTTCCCCTTTTTCCACCTTTTCCCTAAAACTTCCCAGAACATGAGGGAAGTGGTTGACCAGGAATAGTACAGTTGAAGAATTAGTTCCCGGGGAAATTCCAAATGCATTTTCTCCAACAAGCTACACAATCCATGGAGGCAGAGTGGTCAGGATATCACAAAACCTATTTTCTATTCATTTTGGTCTTTTTTTCCCCACTGATTTTTTTTTTTTTGAGACAGAGTCTCACTCTGTTGCCCGGGCTGTAGAGTGCCGTGGCATTAGCCTAGCTCACAGCAACCTCAAACTCCTGGGCTCAAGCAATCCTTCTGCCTCAGCCTCCCAAGTAGCTGGGACTACAGG
>CAUYRT010091011.1:0-37109 GCA_963574885.1 Lepilemur ruficaudatus | reverse complement strand
TTAAGTAAAGGACACATAGCAAAACCAATTTTACCACAGTTAAGTTCCCACAGCATATTTCTAGTCACAAAAACACCAAGCTGGGCGCAGTGGCTCATGTCTGTAATCCAAGCACTCTGGGAGGCCAAGGTGGGTGGATTGTTTGAGCTTTGGAGTTCGAGACCAGCCGGAGAAAGAGTGAGACCCTGTCTCTATTAAAAATAGAAAGAAATTAATTGGCCAACTAAAAATATACAGAAAAAAATTAGCTTGGCATGGTGGTGCATGCCTGTAATCCCAGCTACTCGGGAGGCTGAGGCAGAAGGATTGCTTGAGCCCAGGAGTTTGAGGTTGCTGTGAGCTAGGCTGATGCCACGGCACTCTAGCCTGGGCGACGGAATGAGACTCTGTCTAAAAAAAAAAAAAAAAAAAAGACAGAGAGAGACAGAGACACAGACAAACAGAGAAAGGAAGAGAGACAAAAAACCATAGATTCAGAGAAACAGAGAGAGAGAGAGAGAGACAGGCAGAGACAAAGAGAGACAGTGTAGCTGTCCCCTCTGCTCTATTCTATTGGTTAGGAGCAAGTCATCACCTCCAGCCACACTCCACAGGAAGGAATGGATGGCACAAAGGAATGGATGCCGAGAGGGGGGACCACTGGAGACAGCCCAGGACAAGGAGGGTAAGGGTAGAAACGAAATTGGCCAGAGGACTCCTGCGGGAACTCAGGGGAGAGATGCCAAGGTGTCTCTTGCTATGGTAGTAGCAGCAGAGGTGGGAGAAGTGGTCGGGTTCTGAATATATTCTGATCGGAGCGACAACAGGCTTTCCTGACCGGTTAGATGTGAGGTGTGTGAATAAGAAATGGGGTAAGGGTTGCTCCAAGGCTTGGCCTGCGCAAGCGTGGAAACCAGTAATCTGCTTCCTGTCTCTATGGATTTCTCTCCTCCGTATACTTCATAAAAATGAAATCGTATAACACGTGACTTTTGTGTCTGGCTTCTCACATTTAGCGTATTTTCAAGATTAATTCAGGTTGTAGCATGTGTCAGTACTTCACTGCTGTTTATGGCTGAGTAATATTCCATCGTATGGGTATATCACATACTATTTCTCCATTCTTTAATTGATGGACATTTGGGTTGTTTCCACTTTTTTGGCTATAATGAATTATGATGCTATGAACATATATGTACAAATATTTGACAGTTTTCAATTATACCTGGGAGTCAAGTTGCTGTCATATGGTAATTCTATAGTTAACTTTTTGAGGAACCTCCAGACTCTGCTCCACAGCAGCTGTAGCATTTGACATTCCAGAGGTGTAGAAGAGTTCCAATGTCTCTACACCCTCATGACTACTTGTTACTGTCTGTCTTTTTTATATTAGCCATTCTCTTGAATGTGAAGTGGTATCTCATTCTGGTTTTGATTTGTATCCTCTAATGACTAATGATATGGAGCAACCTTTGTATGCTTGCTGCCCATTTGTGTATCTTCTTTGGAGAAATGTCTATCCAAGGCCTTTGTCCATGTTTTAATTTTCATGTTTGTCTCTTTTTTGAATTGTAAGTTTTTTATGTCCTCTGATTCTAGACCCTTGTTAGATATATGATTCGCAAATATTTTCTCTCATTCTGTAGGTTGTCTTTTCTCTATCTTGATAGGGTCTTTTTTTTTCAGGGTATTACGAGAGTACAAATGTTTTGGTTACATGAATTGCTTTTGTGCCATTTGAGACAAAGTTATAAGTGTGCCCATCAAAGAACTAAAAGTAGACTTACCATTTGATCCAGCAATCCCACTACTGGGTATTTATCCAAAGGAAATAAAAGACATTTTATAAAAAAAAAATACAATTGCACTCAAAAGTTTATAGCAGTACAATTCACAACTGCAAAGATGTGGAGAGTGTCTTTTGATGCACAGAGTTTTTAGTTTTTATGAAGCCCAATTTATTTATTTTTTCTTTTGTTGATTATCTGGATGGGGTATAAATACTTATCCAAGTCAAAATTTTGATGGCATTATCAAAGCAGGTAGGAATGGATTCCAAGTGGGAAAAATAACAAACATGCACTACAATTAGCGACTTCACAGGTTGTTAGACAATTTAAATGAGATGACACATACCAAGCACTTAGCACTGAGTAAGTGCCCACTGATTGTTAGCTCTTATTATTTGAGGCTAGCACAAATGTTTGATATGTAATTTTGGAAAGGATAAATATGGTGCAGGCAGATGTCACAATTCTTTCTCTTGGTCTCTGTCCAGAGTAACCCTAGATCATCTGTGGAGGGAGAGATGAAAGGAAAATAATGTTGGCAGCATCCATCATGGAAAAGAATGTGAACGGTTTTAAATGTGCCTCCCTTCTTTGACATGGCAATAGTCTAAAGTTTAGTCTTTAGGGAGGAAAATATGTTTAGGAGTCTGTTTTACAAATATTATTTTCCCTCAATAAGGTTTGTGCATTGTCAAGACTTAAAGCAGAGACTAGATGCCTGTAAACAGAATTTGAAGTTCCTAATATTATCCTTCCTTGTTCCTGTTCTATCTCTGTGGCAAGTAGCTATTGGCTCATTTTAAAGAGAAGCCTGGCGCCTTCTATCCGAGAAGCCGATTCTAATATTGCTTGTAGCTGTCACTGTTGGCTGTCTCTCCAATGTGCATCTCCCTATCTTCTTTGCTTATACAAGTTGATTTTATCCACATTTCCTGGAGTAACCATGTCATTCTGCTGAGCTTGGCCCCCTTGTCACACTCCAAAGAGAGAATCTCCATCTGCCTAAGCCAACCCAGAAGGCCTCTGTCTCCTGTGATTATTTTAAGAATGACATTGACCCTCTTCTGGTTAAAAATATGTGAACAAAAACCTGGCTTGTGGGAAAGGTGTCATTGGAAATAAAAAAGAGATAAGGGAAGGAAATGCTTTTCTTTGCAGTAGACCATTGTGTCCACTAGCAAAGCCTGAAAATGCTTTAGCCAGTTTGTAACTCCTGCAGGGGTCCACCAAGTTCAACACAGCAGCATAGGAGGCTCCTGGGTCTTCTCTTGGTGTCCTTGAGCAAATTAGCCTACCCTGGATTTGTCCTATGTTCAGACTTCTCAATAGATTGATGAGATGACAAATCTCCTTTCTGGTTAGCCTACTTCTAGTCAAGTTTTATGTTGCTTGTAGCTATTGTAGAAGCATCGTAAAGATGCATTGTATCAGGAGGGACCAAGGAAGGACAGCCATGGTGGAAGGGGATGCCCACCTATATGGCCAGATTAGTGAGTCAATCCTCCATGCCAATGTAGTGCAGATGTCACAGTTTGATTGCCCAGAGACTCTGATAAGGAAAAATAAAATTAACAAAGCTCTCATCATTCTCTGGTGGGGATTCATAGACCAACAAAATGAGAGGCAGAAAGAGAGAGATTGGTTTTTTGTTTGTTTGTTTGTTTGTTTTTATGGAATAAGAAAAGAAACAATATGGAAAGAAAAAAATAGACTTTCAAAGCTTCTAAATGCTATTTTTCTTCAGGAAATGCTCCTGTTCTCCTTCTTTTACTGGGGAAGAGAAAAAAGCAGCCAAAAAATAAACTCTTGAACCACTTTAGACTCTGAGCATATTCATTATCTAATAAATATGAATTAAATATCTCCTATATGTTAGGCACAGCGGGGGAGAGAAATTCGAATGGTTGGAGCGGAACATCAGTTAGAGTTCTCCAGAGAAACAGAACTGGTAGGATGTCTATATGCACAGAAAGAGATTTGTTATTATAAGGAATTGGCTCACGTGATTATAGAGGCTGGTAAGTTCCAGGATCTGCACTTGGCAAACTAGATACTCAGGAGTGCTGATGTTTCAGTTTGAGGGCAAAGGCAGGGAAAAACCAGTGTCCCAGCTCAAAGGCAGTCAGGTAGGAGGAGTTCCCTCTTTTGGGGAGGAGAGTCAGCATTTTATTCTATTCAGGCTGATTGACCTCAGCCCACCCACATTAGAGATGGTGATCTCCTTTGTTCAGTCTACCAGTTTAAATGTTCGTTTGATCCAAAAACATCCTCACTGAAATACCTAGAATAATGTTTGACCAAATGTCTGGGCACCCCAAGACCCAGTCAGGTTGACACATAAAATTCACCATCACAAGTAACAATAGCTTTCCTCTGAAAATACAGCTTTTACTCCTACCCATGCGTTATCCTTAAACCCTTAATCTCTTATCATGGTTAACAAAGCACCACCCAACTTGGGATGAAAACATTCCCAAGACACCTACCTTTCTTACCCTGCTACTTCAAGCAGCTGTCCCACCGTGCTCCACTGTGAAGTTCCCCAGCTGTCATTTCCTGTGGGATTCAGCATTTCAGACACTTTTGCATATCTGGATGTTTCATACCCCCTTGTTACTGACTACGTAGCTGGTAAAGTCACAGACATGAGAAATAGTGTGAAGGGTCTTCCACTAGGATGCTGGATGAATATAATGAATATATTCAGTGTGTTCTGAGCATCTGCATAGTTTTTCTTTGCATCGTTAAATTGTTGGCTTATTGGAAACTATTTCTTATTTATCTTTGGATCCCCTGTGCCCTATTTCTATGCTTTGCACAGAAAGCATAGAAAGCATTCATTCAGATGAATATCATTCAGATTCAGATTCAGATTCAGATATTCATTCAGATTCAGAAATATTTGTTGATTTGGATATTAAGCTATTCATTTATTTTGAGAAAATTACATAACCAAGTTTTACAGCTCTCCAGATCTCCAAAGATATGTTAGCAGGTCTCTAAAAGTAGAGATCCCTAAATTCCTGGATGTCAAGGTGAAAGTTTGAGGGCACAAACTTGGGAATCACAACCTGGGTTTAACACCTACTTTAGCAGTTACTGAGTTAACTCAACCATGTTTCTTAACTTCTCTAAGCCTCAGGTTATTTTTTCCTGTGTGGAAAAATGTGTGTTTCAGTGCCAAGCTATGCCTTGTCTCAGAAACACCTCTCCAGGTTGTCTGATTCTGATTTTATGTAAGTTGTAGACAACTGATATAAAATGCAAAATTCTCCTTGTCTGTAGACTTGCAAATTCTATTCTGTCCTGTAGCAGTCCAGTTGACTCTCCTGACTCCTGTGAAAGAAACCAATTTGGCCTCCATTTGCCAGTTCAACTTCTCCTCTGACCCATTTATAACATTTGTTTGGTTTCCTCATTATGAAGACAACTGAAATGTTAGTCCTACGTTCATTTTATATCTGAGAGTCAAGATTTTCCTTATTTATCTTCCAATTAGCCTTTACAACACTCATCTGTAAATTGGGGAAACCACAATCATGATCTCAAGGAGTGGTTTTAATGATCCAGAGTACTTGAACCTCTTTGCTCTGTTCTCCAAGGTACAGGCAGAGGGGTCCTGTTGAGTCCTAAGTCAGAGCTCACTGCTTCTGGGCTCAGGGTGCTACAGTGGCTCCCAGCTCCCAAAGTCCTCACATGAGGACCCCCGTAATCTCATTGCACAAATTTCCTTGTGTCCCACACACTCTTCCTTCACTCCTCTACAGCTACATACCTCTTTATTGTCCTGCAAACAAAGATGCTCCTGCCTCAGGACCTTAGCACAAGTTGCTCCCTCTACCTGGGTCACTCTTCCCTCAGCATCCACATGGTCGATCCCTTACTCCCTCCATCTGTTTACTCTCATGTCACCTCCTCAGAGGGCCCCTCCTCACTGCCCATGCCGAATTTCAAGCTCCCCACTTCCTCAACCAACACCTCCTCTCCCCAGTTTTGCTTCATTCTCCTTAGTACCCACCACTTCTTGGCAGTCTGTGTGTGGCTCTAATTCGTCAAGTGTTATTGCTTCCCCGCTAGCACGTAAGCTCCACAAGGGAGGGGATTCATTTGCTGTTGTGTTCATTGCCTTATTCCTAGTGCCTGGAACGTTGCCTTGCACATAGGAGGCCCTTAGTGAGCGAACGTTATGAGATAATTCACATAAACCCTATGCTTGGCACATCAAAAGGGCCCCAAGATGCCACCTGTAAAAGAAACAACAAAAAAGAAGATGAGCAGGGTGAGGGTGAAAGGAGATTGAGAGAGAAAGTGTATTTGTTAAGACATGAGAAAAGGATCGAGTCAGACACAGTCAGGAAAACCTGGCGAGGGCTTATCAGAGGGAAACAAGAGGGAGCTGCACTTCTGCTCATCAGACGGGACTTTTTAGTATGTAGCTAGCACATTCCATGTTCCACCCGGTACTGTTTTCTGATGAAAGTCAAAACCATCAATTCGTGAGGGCATCAATAATTGGGGGGTGGGGTAAGGGATATTGTAAAAAAAAAAGAAAAACGAAAAACAAGATCAGAAAGACTATTTGAGTCCACGTCACATGTTTTCCTGCCACACTGGAGCAGTTTAGGGAAGCTGGCACAAATAAATGGAGATGACTTTCCACTGAAACGCTGGATTGCTGTAGTGAAAGATAATTTTTCCTTGGCGAGGAGCTATGGAGAGGAGGGTCAGCCAGTGCCTGTGTGGGTGACAGATCTCTGGGACAACCTTCCACAGCATGTGTACTCCAGGTTTCTCGCTTCTGTGTAGCACCATGTGCGATGCTTTTAAAACCTCAGGCCCATTAAGGAGCCACCCTCAAAGAGGATCATCATTTAAGCCCTGACAACTCTACTTTTGAGAACTGTGTTCAATTTTTATTGATTCAGATCAGAACCACAAACTGAATTTTGTGCCTAGTTTGGAAACAAATGGATTTTTTTTTTAAAATCTCCCTTTCAATTAATTCCTCTGCTAATTAGTTTTAGCTTTAATTGATTTTGAGGCCCATTTTGAGGCACTTAACACGGGCAGGCAGCCTCTTTCTGTCATCTCCTTCAGCAAACTCATCCAATTAAAAACACATTACAGCATTTTCATGTAAAGAAATTGGGCACCATTTTGTTCTTTAAAGACCTGATGCCTTAACCACCATGGCCCTGTTAAATTAGGACCAGTTCCCGGGTTTGCTCCAGCTCAGCTGTTCTTTCCCTTACTGGATGATACAGCCAGAACCAGAGCCCATCTTTCTGGCTTCATCTACCAGAACTTTTCTTCTTCTATTGATGCCAATGAGTCATGCTCTAAGAGCTCACTCTGCCTGTTATGGGCATTCCAACCTCCAGAAAAGGAGTATTTACCCACTTATTCACTCATATATTTTATTTTTTAATAAGTATTTACGAACGGACACCATAACCTAAGCCTTGTCTAGGCCGGAGCTGTCCAAGACAGTAGCCATCCACCATACTAAGCACTTAGAACAGGGCTCCTCCGCACTGAGCTGTGCATCATTGTAAAACACGCATCAGATTTTGAAGACATCATATGGAAAAGAAAAGAATGTCATAGAGCTCATCATCATAGATTGAAATGATCCTATTTTGAATATATTATGTTAAATAAAATATGCTGTTCAAATTAATGCCATCCATTTCTTTTTACTTTGTCATGTGACTGTTAGAAAATATGAAATTATATTTTGATCAAATGGTGCTGATCTAGGTATTAGGGACACAGCAGAAAACAAAACAAACAAAAATCCCTATCTTTATACAACTTCTGTTCTAATGGAGGAATATAGACCTCCAAAAAAAAGAATGAAAATATATAGTATGTCAGATTATGAAAAATGCTATGGTTAAAAAAGAATAGGAAGGGTGGCTGGAGGGGGGTGTGGAGAGGCCTTCAATTAAATAGGGGGGTCGGGAAGGCCTCATCAAAATTAGTCACTTTGGGGAGAAGAGGCCAATTCAGGGGAAGAAAAATTATTAGTAGGGTCCCTACAGGTCAGGACTCCTAAGCTAATGAAAACTCTAGGTCAAAGAAAATACATAGTTTTTTTAGCTCATGTATATATGAGAAGTGCATGGGTGGAGCTAGCATCAAGGATGCTACACACAGACACACACACACTGTCTCCCACATACACACAGACACACACACACACACACACACCCCAATGTGCACACACGTGCACACCATTCCCACCCCTCTTCCAAATCCTTATTGTGTGCAGAGGATGAGACCGACGCCTACCAAGCTCCAGCAGCGTCGGCATTCCCTGGAGAGCTTGTCCAAACCTGGATGGTTGGACCCCACCCCAAAGTCTCCGATTCAGCAGGTAGAGGATGAAACCAAGAATGGGCATTTCTGATACGTCCCAGGTGCTGCTGCTGCTGGTTAGGGACCACTCCTTTGAACACCACTATGTCGGGTAACACCTAAGTTTTAAGATCAAGTGGAGGACTAGGCATACTCCTTGAAAACATGGAGATAGCAACGTGAGAAACAGTTAAAAGAGCACAAATATGATGTCTCAGGGAAGTTGGGATCAGGAGTGAGCAGAAAGGGGCGGAGACTGCTGATGTTTGTTATAAGCCTTGTCTTAACTATTTGGCTTTCGACAATTCCACAGGTGTATCATTTTGATAAAAATAAAAGGTGGATTTTCAGAAAGAACCTAAATGAAGAAAAGTATCACTCCTTGTTGGCCACTAGGAGGTTACCCGGGGAAGTGGTGACGCACCAAGCGCATATCCTCCAGGTAGACCCTGGGCTTCCCGGTACCTCCTGCCATATGTGGGCACCTCTAGGTACCAAAGTGCACAAGGCTTTCTTACCAGTGCAGACCTCAGTCTCTGCCCAGGGAGGAGGAAGAAATGTCTTAGCTCTAAAATGCTCTCCAAGGACACAACTGGTCATCAAATTACAGACAGCAGCTTTCATGGGGTGACTAAAAGGATGGTGGCTCACAGCCCCAGACTCCAGTGAACCTGTTCAATGGCCCCTGCCCTTCCTCTGCACTAGTGTCCTTCCTCATCCCTCCCGCGTGACTGCCCCTTGGTTAGGCATGACGGGTAAGAGTGGGGACTCGAAGAAGGAGGTAGGGAGAGGATGGTCTACGGTAGATCTCAAAGGTTCAGGCACATTTCTCTCATTCTTGGGGTGGATTTCCTATACTTCCCTTCCCTATCAGCAAGATAAGACCTCCAGGGCTCAGATCAGAGCAGGGTTACTGAGATATTAGGATGATTCAATTTCCCTAGGACTGAGGTGGCACTCAGGACACCAGATCTTTTTTTTTTTTTTTTTCAAGAGACAAGACTTTGCTCTGTTGCCCAGGCTGGCATGCAGTGGTGCAATTATAGTTCACCGTAACTCAAACTCCTGGACTCAAGCCATCCTCCCACCTCAGCTTCCTGAGTAGCTGGGACTACAGGTGTACACCACCTCACCTGGCTCAACACAGGGTCTTCATAAAGCCCCAAACAGGAAAAATTGGTCACCCTATTAGATATAATCACAGGTGTGCACTAAGATTTCTCTGTGAGGTATCTACTGTAGCACTATATGATACAAATTAATTAGAACACAAATTAATACAAATATTTACTAGGTATTGCTCTGTGTTGGGGACCATCCTAGTGCTGGGGACGGAGCAGTGAACAAAACAAAGATATGACTAATTATATTAAGTAAAGTATGGTATAGTCTCATCATAGAATTTATACAACCTTAAAAAAACTGCTATGGTAGAATATTACATCACATCAAAAATGACCATGAGATAAGTTCAGGAAAACAGATGTTGTACACATCTTTTGTTTCTGCCTGCCAGCATGTCTTCCCCCTTCTACTGGTGATGCCTTTGCTTTGAGAAGTTTCCTCCATTCCAGTGACTTGGGAAGGGTTTGTTATATAGGGTAGACGTGTCTGTGTAAAATTCACCACGTAGATTGCTCTGGCTGGGCACTGCACAGTCCTAGACTAGGGTGAACATGCTCCCACAAGTTGGGCAGTGCACAACCTGAACAACTGTACCAACAGTCTGATCCAACTACTTCAATTAGACCTCTCTCAAAAATTTAGATTTTTCATGATCTAAATGCCAGATGATCAAAATGCTGCAATGCCAGAAAACGATTGAAACTGAGACTTCCCAACAGAAACACCCTAAAGCATCTGATCTGATGCCTGAGATTCCAAGATCCACCCTGGTCCCCAGCCTTCCCAAGGCTTGATTTTTCAAATTGGTATTGTATCTTTAAGCCATCTTGGTATCATCTAACATATTTACTTCTTTTGTTCCATTAACCAGAATTAGTTTCTTTTACTGACAACTGTAGAATTCTAACTGCCATAGGTAGCAATTGCTTAAAGAATATGTATAAAATTATTCTATTTGTATAGAAAGTTATGTGTGTGAATATATTTTACATATATATTATATATACATCATATGTTGTATATTATACATTTATATTAATACCTATACCACATGCAGGGTGTGTGTGTGTGTGTGTGTGTGTGTGTGTGTGTATGACTCCAAGAAAAATGAATGGTTACCTGGATAGTCAGTCAGATTGTAAATTATTTTAATTTTCTCTTTGATAATCTGTATCTTCTAAAGGTTCTATTATGAGCATGTACTATTATTTAATAAGAAAAAAATTCGAAATTAAAGTATGCACACAGCTCACAACTAGCAGAAACCATAGGAAGAATGTTGACCCCCTGTTTGTATGTGAAATATGATAAACGATGATCTTAGCTTTGTGCAACTCTGAAATCTATCACTTCAGCTGGAAGAGAATGGGAGGAGGGGAATAATCCATGTTTTTCCCAATTGGGAAACTGATGAGGAAGCAGTGAAATGACATGTGTGTACAAGGATTCAGTTTCTGAGCAACAACCAAAGCTAAGAAAATCAGGTGCATGGACTGGTACAATTTTCTCAAAATACTTAGAGCTTTTGGCCTAAAGACAAAGGTAGCTACAGAGTGACTAGATTATGGGTTTTAAGTTCATTGAAGGTTCTATCTTGTATGTGCAGATCTGCCATTTAGTCTGCAAAGGACTAACAAGAGGAAGGAGGTTTATAGTCTAACACAAGAGATTGGGGTTTGTTACAAGCAAGGTTTTTATTCAATTGAACAGATGTGTACTGAGTGCATTTTGTGTGTCGAGCTTTATGCTGTGCTGTAATGAATTCAAAAGAAAACATGAGGCACCGTCCTATCCCTTGAAGCAACTCTCATTGTTCTTGGGGAGACAAGATGAAAGAACACGCGAGATAAAGACAAATCAAACCACATCCAGCATCAAAGGCCAAGGTATGTGGTACAGTGATAAAGGATGCTGGAAAGGAGTCAGGATGGTCCAGGAAGGATGCACGGCTGTGAGCTGAGGCCAGCTTTGGAGGATGAGAAGACTCAAGTCAATGCAGAAAATCTTCAAAGGGAGATCAGGTCAGGGGTTTCAAAGCGAAGGCCCAGATTCAGCCCAGAACCAGGCCATAGGTGTTCTGTTTGTTTGTGTTTTTAACTTGAATGACCTACCAAAATTTAAAAATTGATAAGTTACACATATTATTCCAAATTCCAGTTTTTCAGATTTTCTTGAACAAATGAAAAACCCGGAAGTACCAGTACCTGTTCCCACAGGACAAAACAGAAGCAGCTGCCCTCTTTCAATGGAGCAGGTGCCCCCTCATTTGCCACAGTCCTCGCTACTCCCAAGCTCTCCCCAAATGAGGATGACAGATCAGTTTGCCATTTACCATCTAGCACTGAGCCCATTTTGTTTTTTTTATTTACTAGCTAGGCTCCTATAGACATTTGAATTTGAGACTGCTGAATGAAAGAAAATAGCTCTGGAGTACAAATGAGCAGGGTACAGTCAGGATTACAGAGGAGACAGGTCCCAGATCAGAATGCGACCAATCGGGGGATGGGAGGTGGGGACAGCCTGGCCTGCCAGGCTAAAGACTATGGATTGGGTGAAGTAGACACGAGGAGCCATTGTGGTTTGTTCAATGGTGACAAGGACAAGCCTTGGAAAAACCTCCAGTCCAGGATAAGGCTTTTGCTGCTCCTCTGGATCTTCCTGACCCCAGCACCCACTTTGGAGTCGAACAGAGGAAGAGTCAAGCCACGGCCACTGATTACCCATGACCTTGAGAAAATTGTTTAAATTCTCTGAGTCTTCTCCAAATCTGATAAAACAGTGATGAAAGTGAGTGCCTAAGAATATTATCAGGAGGATTAAACTAAATATGGATGATGAGTGCTTGGCACAGAACCTGGTTCCTAACGAAACTTGTCTTCATTGTCATCATCATCGTCATCATTAATTCCCTTGCATGGTCTAGAACAGTGGTTACCATGGAGGGGGGTTTGCTCCCCAGGGACATTTGGCTATGTCTGAAGATGCTTTTGGTTGTCACACTGTGAGTTGGGAGGGGCTGGGAATGGTGCTACTGGCATCTAGTGGGGTGGAGTTTGGGGATGCTACTGAGAATCCTACAATGCACAGGACAGCCCCACAACAAAGCATGATGCCATCCCAGATGTCCACAGTGTAGAGGTAGAGAAGGCCTGGTCTAGCACTGTGGTTACTAAGGACCAACTTCAAAGAGCCACCCAGCAACAGTGCTAAGAATACAGATTCCTAGCCCTTCCTCTCAAGATTCTGATTCAGCCCATCTGCAAGCCACTCCAGCAAAGTTCCCCCAAAGTTCCAATCCTCAGCCAGGTTTGACAGTCACCTGCTTAAAGGTTAGCAAGTTCTCATGCGCTTCCGATGTTTTCCCAGTGCCAAGGCTGTGGTGCATATTAAAATGTACTTCTCAGTCAGGGGCGTCTGTGGCAGTTGGGAGCCACAGCTGTGGGCAGTCTGGTTTGATTTAGTAGATACACAAGACCTGTTTGTAAACGAGGAGTCCACAAGCCAATCAGGACCTGGCCCCGGTCCCTCCCCACGGAGTGGCCTCTGTGTTCTGAACCCTTAAAGCTCTGCGGCTTTCAGCTCCCTGGCAGGTGTGTTCATTGAATCTCTGTGGCATGGAAAATCTAACACTTTCATCATTTCACCAGGAGCCAAAAGGCACTGGAAGGTTGAGAAAATTCCTTTCTCCCTCTGGAACTTAGGATATTTTATTTCTAAAGTAATAGTCAAAATCAAAGACCTGATCATTATAAACAAAAGACAGGCCCATCTCCCTGCAAGGAAGTAAAAGAAATAGACCAATGGAAGGGGTGGACCAGTGCCCCCAAATAAGGAACAGGCCATTTGAAGACCCCCCTTTGTGGGCCCACAGGAAGCACTGTGACTTCTGAGGTCCACCCCACACCATACCAAACACTCTGACCTGCACTTAGGCCCCATATTAAATATATGATCTGTGTACATTTTATAAGGAGTTTTATAACTTTTGAAACTTTTGTAATTAGTTGACTGCTATAAGCTCATTTAGTTTAAAGTTGGTTTTGATCTCTTAGGAAATCATATATACCCAGCAGTTCTTCCAGAGTGGGAGAAAAAAAAGAACTAAACATATAAATTATTTTTAAATGTAATAAAAATTTTGAACACTAAATTTAACAATTAGTGAAATTGGGGTAATTTAGCATTTCAGAGATGCTTAGACGCTTATATATTTCTTTCTCTTTTGCAGTTATCTCTGTATATGTTGAAGCTACAAAATGTTTTCAGTTATCAAACAAACATTTTTATACATCCCTGAAAATCTTATGGACCCTAAGCATAATGGCTGTAACAGCCCTGGCTGTGAAAAAGATTTCTGTGTATCTGCAGATGTACATGGTTATGTGCAATTAGGCACAGGATCAGAACCGGTAGCGTTGTTTCCACCATGCAAAGGGAGAGTCGTGAACATTTGTAAGAGTAAGTGCTAAAGTCCTGAACTTCTACGGGCTCCAGGAAACTGACAGAGCATTAAAAGGGCCCTTAGGTAAAGGAAAGAATTTAATGGGGTCTTCCCTGAATTTAATGGGGAAAGCTTCCTGATTCTGAATTCATTTACTACAGTAAAATTGACTACTTTGCTTCATACTCTAAACCGTATAAAAAGCACAAATGTAGTCTTAATTCTTGTGCTACTAAGAAACTCATATTTGGGTATGCTTTATGTTTTAATGCCTATAAAGCACTTTTCACTGATTATGACCAGAAATAATTTATTCATCCACTTGTCCCTCCAGTAATTCATTCAACAACCTATTATTACATTCTTAATCATGTGAGAGAGAAAAAAGTGAGCCCAAGAGACATGATTCCAGGCCTTGTGAAACTTATAAACACCTGTTAATCAAAGAGGTGGACAAATAAATGAAAAATTACAACCAAATAAGGAATTACAAGGTAAGAAAATTACATACCAACATATTAAAAGGGATGATCCATCATGAGTGGTTGGAGTTTATCTCAGGGATGCAGGGTTTATTTAACAAGTGGAAATCACTTAATAAAATTTATGACATTAACAGATTAAAAGAAAAATATAATATGATTATCTTAGTAGATGGAGAAAAGGCACTTGAGAAAAATTTACACACATTTGTAATGTTAAAAAAAAGTTCACAGAACTTAAGAGGAAATTTTCTCAATATGTTAAAGAGAATCTGTGAAAGTCACAGCACACTTGTTGTTGAAATATTGAGCACTCTCTCCCTAAAGTTGGAGACATGTAAAGAAACGTCTGGTTGCATCATTAACCAAAGTCCTAGACAGTGCAAGACAGGCAGGACAATAAAATACAGTCATAAAAATTGGAAAGGAAGAAGTAAAGCTGTCACCACACATGACATAATTTTATATGTAGAAAATCCTAAAAAATCTACCAAAAACTCTAATAAGTGGATTTATCAATACCACATACGAAAATTAATCATATTTCTATGTATGAGCAATGAATAATTGGAAAGCAAAATTAAAAGTATCATTTAAAATAGCATCCAAAACTATGCAGTATTTAGGGCTAAATTTTTAAAAGATGTCAAGATCTTTAAATTAAAAACTGTAAAACGTTTATGATAGAAATTAAAGAACTAAATAAGTATAAAGATCTACCGTGTTCTGGATTGGAAGACTCGGTATTATTAAGATATCAATTCTCCCTAAATTGATCTGTTAATTCTACCCATCCTAATCCAAATTCTGGCTGGCTCTTTTTAAGGAAATAAATAAACTGATTGTGATATGTACTTAGAAATGCAAGTGACATAGAACTGCTAAAACAATATATAATAAAACAAGATGAGGACTTTCTCTGACTTAGAAGCTTACTATAAAGTTACGGTAATCACAATAATGTGGCACTAGTATCCAGAAATAGATTCACACATATATGGTTGACAAGGATGTCAGAGCAATCCAACGTGGACTGGAGAGCCTTTTCAACAAATAGTGCTAGAACAACTGGATATGCATATTGAGTGGGAAAACAAACCCTAATCCATACCTCATACCATATACAAAAATTCATTTGAAATGGAGTATAGACCAAACATCAAAGCTACAAGCTAGAAAACTTTTAGAAGAAAACATAGTAAAATATCTTCACAACCTCACACTAGGCAAAGATTTCTTACATAGGGCACAGGAAGCATGAAAAATAAAAGAAAAAATTGCTAAACTGAACTTAAAATCTTTTGGTCATCAAAAGATACTATTAATAAAATGAAAAGACGAGCCATTAACTAAGAGAAAATTTTTACAATACCTATCTCCAACAAAGGATTTGTATTCAGAATATGTAAGGAACCTCTACAAATCTGTAACAAAAAGAAAACAACTCAATAAAAATGTGCAAAATAATTGAACAGACAGTTAATAGTTCACAAAAATATATAAATATCAACAAAAAGACTACAATGTGATCAACATCAGTAATTATCAGGAAAATTACAAATTAAAATGAAAATGAGATGCTACTGCCTACTCACTAGAATAACTAGTTAAAAAAACTGACAGTGCCGAATGTTGGCAAAGATATGGATCAACTGAAACACCCATGAGTAGTTGGTGGGAGTATAAAATGATAACATCAATTTTGAAACCTGGCATTTTCTTAAAATGTTTTATATACAGCTATCCTATGATCAAGCAACTCTTAGGTATTTACTATAAAGAAATGAAAATGTGTGTCTGGAAAATTATTGTATAATACAAGAAAGTTCATAGCAGCTTTATTCATAGTAGCTCAAAATAGTTAAAAACTCAGATCTTCAATAACAAGAGGATAAATAAATAAACTTTGACATATTCATACAATGGAATACTACTGAGGGCTAAAAAAGAGAGAGAGAAAGAATTAAAAAAAACTAATACCTGTGACAAGGATGAATCTCAAAAATATTTTGATGAAAGAAGTCAGACAGAAAAGAGCACAAAAGAGCTTGGATCAGGAGGGTCTTTACTAGGTGGGAGCAAGAAGGAACTTTCTGGGGTAGTGTGTGTGCATTTGTCAGAATGGATCATTTGTCAGCCTCAAGGCTCCTCCATAGCCTCCCAAGTAGATGGGATCACAGGCCTCCACCACAACACTTGGCTAATGTTTCTAATTTTTGTAGAGACAGGGTCTCACTCTTGCTCAGGCTGGCCTTGAAATCCTGGCCTCAAGGGATCCTCCCACCTTGGCCTCCCAAAGTGCTGGGATTACAGGCGTGAGCATCTGTGCCCCCCCAGGAAACTGAACTTCTAAGAGGTTAAATCATTTGTCCAAGTTTTCACAGCTACAAAATAGCATATCTAGGATGCCAACTCAGACCTATTTGTCTTCAAAGCATATATTTTTTGTCTTTTACAATCCTGCCAGACACTTGCAAATGTATATATTTGTCTTTATTTCATCCTTTGGAGTGATTTTACAGATATAGAAATTGAGGCAGGTAGGGAGCTCTACCTCCATGAGGTCCCCCAGTGGAGTGAAGACAGAGCCAGCACCTGAACCCCAAGTCCCACCTCCTACCCCATGCTGTCTCTTACCTCATTTCTCTTCCTATGAAGAGGAAACTGCCTCTAAATATAGATCTTAAAGAACTGGCACCCTGGCTCCAGAAAGCTCCAGAGTTTCACTTCAGGGAGCCATGGTTGCATTTTTAAAGGAAATCCAATTCAGTGCTCATAGAAGTCCTCATTATCTTGCTAAGGTTGGCAGTTGGGGACTCTGAAATAGCTGAAATCTCTATAAACTACTCCTGGCAGGCATCCACCTTAGCCTGGTAGACAGAGAGAAAATCATCTGCAAAATGTCGAGATGATGTTTAAACATCTCCATCTCCCACCTCGCAGTCGGGAGGATGTTCTAAGGGCCTGAGTAGGTGCAGCCGGCCCAGACAGAGCGTAGCTAGGCTCACACCCACCCACCCTCTGGCCGTGACTCATTTTGCCTCTAACCAAGGAAACACAACCCAAAACAATGCACTGCTCAGACTTTATATTTCCTCATTTGTTGCATGGAAAGAAACTGGAGTAATGAACAGAATTTTGGTTTTCTGTTCTTGGACTTCTGAAAACCAGATTTCTCAGCACTGTTATTAGTGAAAAATAACACATCAAAAGTTATCTTCGATGCATGTATCTCAACTCTGTCCTCTGGAGGGGTCAGCAAACTTTGGCCTGCAAGCCGAACCCAGCCAGCAGCTGGATTTTTTATGACCCTCAAGCTAAAAATGGTTTTTACATGTTTACAGAGTTGTAAAAAGAGAAACAAGGATCAGGAGGCAAAGGCCATATGTGGCCTGCAAAGCCTAAAACATTTTCTGATCCTTAACAGAAAAAGTTTTCTGCCTTCTGCTCTAAATATTAGTAGTGTCCTATAAAAAGAGTTTCTAAGGTCAAATAATTTGGGGAACCACTGGATTAAACACAATAAACAGGGATATGTCTTGTGTGGGTTTTAGGTAAGTGCAAGCCTTATCAGAGCCTTTACTAATGACATTTTTGAATCCAGAAGGGAGAGATATGATATGCAATTTTTCCCACTGTTATTTTGCCTTAGAATCCTTTTCTTGTGGGGTATGATTCAGCAACTGCCTTCTATTGAAGCCCCTTTCATTGGAGATGTGTTGTTGACAGGGCCTTGGAACCTGGCTAGACAAGATCATGCCATTGGCACTAACTGGTTGCAGGTGCCTTGTGGGTCCTTCAGCCTCTGATGCTTCAAAGCTGAAAAGCATGTGTTTAAGAGTAAGGCTTGAAGCCAGACTCACTGGGTTCAAACTCCCTCCACTTGCCACCTGTGGGACCATGAGACATGCACTTCTCCAATCTGTGCCTCAGTTTCCTCCACCACAAGATGGGAGTAATCATAGCTGCTACGTTCTGGAGCCACTGCAACAATCAAAGGAGATAATGTTTGTGAAGCACACGGTATGGTGGCTGGCACAAGAAATTTCTAAACAAATGTAACTGCTATTATTATTCACCTCTAATATGGGAATGATGATGCCTGCCTAACAGAGCTGCTTAGCATAATAATGTATGGAGAAATGATTCATAAAGAGAAAAATATGACTATTATCACTCTAAGAAAAAGAAAGTTTCATTTGTTTAAAGGAAGTGTATTCATTCCCTACGGCCACTAAAAGAAAATACAGAAACGAGGTGACTTAACAGAAATTGATTCTCTCACAGTTCTGGAGGCGAGAAGTCCAAAGTCAAGTTGTTGTCAAGGTCATGATTCCTCTGAAGCTTCTAAGGAAGAATCTTCCCTCGCCTCTCCCAGCTTCTGGTGGCTCCAGGCATTCCCTAGCACGTGGGAGCGTCACTCCAGCCTCTGCCTCTGTCTTCACGCGGCCTCCTCCCCGCATGTATGTCTTCCCACTGTCCTCCCCCTTCTTACAAGGTCATCAGTCATGTTGAATTAAGGGCCCATGCTACTCCAGTGCCACCTCATCTTCTATTTCCAAATAATGTCATAGTATGAGATACTGGCAGTAAAGACTCCAACATATCTTTTGGGAGGACACAGTTCATCGCCTAACAGCAAAGGTGTTACAACCTCCATGCTGTTGGCTTTAAGAGCAGGATAATTCCTGGTGGTGGGGCCCACCCTGTGCATTGGAAGATGTTTAACAGCATCCCCCGCCTCTACTGACTAGATGCCGGGAGCACCTTCCCCAGTCACAACAACCACAGATGTCTTCAGACATTACCAAATATCCCTTGAGACGCAAAATTGCCTCGGTTAAGAACCACTGGGTTAAAAAATAATACTGTCTAGGCCAACTCAAAACAAAAAGACTTCCTCCAGTGGGATTGCAGAAGTGGCTAGTGCAGCGGTCAGGTTGTAAAGTGTAGCTGTTCCTCTTATGGCATAGTGCTAATAATAATGACTAAAAATTTTGCCTTGCCTAGCAGATCTTTTTGCTGAGATAAATTTCCTTACCTGGAGGCTGCAGTTATTATTGTTGGTTCATACACGAGTCATAGCTTAAAATGTAAATTGCTTGGAAATAAACCAAATTTGGTGACATAATAATAAAAAGGGAAATTGATTTCTCCAGAAATACACATCTGTTCATTAAAGCTGTCTGCTGGTCCATTGCAGCTGTTCCCATTTAAAAACTAAAGATCTAAACATATTCCTTTACAGCGGAAAGTTAGTAGAGAAGATATTCATAAAAGTCTATGGAAACAGTTTAGCAATTAAGTGTGGTTTATTTTTGCATGACTCTTAGGAAGTCCTCCGAATGTACAAATGAAAAATAAAATGTAGCTACATCTCCATTGAGGCTGTTGGCCATCTGGGGTATCTGGTTCAAATCTTGCTGGGACAGTGCAGGGGGTGACAAGTCCTGAATAATTAAATGTCCAGCCTTCCTCTGTATATAGGAAACTCGGAAGACTTTCAGGAAAGTATCATAGCTGCTTTGGAAGTGGTCCAGCCTACTGGTCACCGTGTCACTTCTCTCTGGGCAGCGGAGCTACAGAGCCTGGGCTGAATCAGTAACAATGTCACTCCCCACTGCTGTTCTTGGCTGCTGTGCAAACTAATCAAAAGCTCAGCCCTAGACTGGCTTAGTGCAAAGACAGTGGTGTCCAGCTGTGTTGTGTGATTTGGAGGGGTCCCAGGGAGACTCCCACCCCCTAAATATGCATGCCTACCCATGCCTGTGTCCCTGCCATTTTTAATATCCCCCAAAGTTCAGCTCTCTCTCAGATTCTTGGAGACTCTTCAGCTTGACTGCATCTGCACCTTGACCTCATTATATCTTTCAGAATGAACCATGCCATGTAAAAGTATGAGAGGCCCAAAAGCAGAAAGCCTGGAGTTTAAGTTCAGATCGCAGTTCCACTTCTGAGCTTGGATCTCCTCACCTGCAAAAGACAACACCTAGTGTCATTTGTTTAAAGGAAGTGTATTTGTTTCCTAGGGCTGCTAGAACAAAATACTACAAATTAGGGGGCTTAAAACAACAGAAATACTGTGAAGACCTATGTGACAGATTTTCTCTGTATCTGTATAGGTAGACTGACATAGAACAGTGTCTAGCATGATACTCCAAACGAAGGGGCATTCAAGGCGTATTTGTTGACTGCTATGAGGGTACAGCCCAAGGAAGGAAGACAGGGCAGGAACAAACGTGGGACTTCCTTTCGACCACCTCCTTCCACCTCTATGTGGCTCCATAAAGCAATGTTGCCTTTGGAAGGCAGCAGTGGCCCCAGTGTGAACCTGTTTGCTAATGGGATGTATCCCTGAGAGTTGGATTTTCGTTTCCAGTCATCATTTTGCAAAAAGCAGCTGTTTGCCTAGAAGTACATGTTCAGTTTGCATTTTCTTGCCAGAGAGTTTATGAATGATCCATCTATTAGGCACTCCCATGATGTGGTCATCAACAAAGCTTCTAGGTCTCTGACTATTTTTCCAACTATGCAATCAGCTTTCATAATTTATAACATAAGTGGATCCTGGTAACCACATTTGGGATCTGGAAACATGGCTTTCTTGATAGCGCAGGAGTAGGATGCAGGGATCTGGGTAGTTTATGTAGATGGGTATTACCTGTGATGAATCCCTCCTGCCAGGCCTCTGGCTCAATCCTACCTCAGGCTGTTGGCTCCATGGAGTTCTTTGCAGCCAAACAAAAGAAAGGGAAGGCATTGCTTTAGCTTCCAGAAATTAGATTTGTGTAGTGTCAAAAGCAACTCATTAAATTCACAATTTCTTCACCTGCTAAAGAATTTATAGTCAAAGGGGATTAAGGGACGGCCAAGTGGAGAAACACTGGCTTGTTTTCTTCTCTCCAAGTGCATTAACAGAGCCTGCGTGTGGCAGGTCTGTTTCTGGTCCCAATCTTACCTGGGTCACTTTCCTTTGGCCCCCATTTCAAACAGTGGCTAATATTGAGCTCTGAGCCCTGGAGTTGAATAAATAGCATGACTTTCATCAGCTCAGTGAAGGTGTCTTACACCAAGATGTGTTTCCGCAGCACAGCCCCAGGAAAGACCTGGATAGAGACACATCTCTAAAGGCACAATAAGAAATCCTCAATCTGAACATTCCTCTGAGGAGAAAAGTTCTTTATTTTGTACATGTGATAGAAAAGCTGCTGCTGCTCTCTGGGTGGCAGAAATGTCAAGAATATATTGTTTACCCTTTAATTTCCTCACTCAACACCAGGTCGTTAACTTTAACACCATCCAAGTGCTTGCATGATCGCATTTACCTTAAAGGATGTGTGCAGAGCCTATTGTTTAAAATATGGGCTACGCCATGGGAGAAGCCTGAACAGCTGAAGCTATTCAATTTCAAAGACAGAAACTTGAAACGCGCCAGCCACGATTTGTACATGGCTTCTCCAGATGGAGAATGGTAAAAAGGAAGAGGGGCATTTAGAAAGCAGCAAGAAAAGGAGGAGAGGGTAGAACGGACCGGCCTTGTCTCTTCAAGGCCGTGATGGTTTCTGAATGATGAATTGCATTGTTTAACAAAGACACAGCATATCTCCTGGGGAAAGTATTTAGCAAAGAAGAAGGCAGCGGAAGGACCCAAAGGGAATAAATCAGACCACAGCCCTAGTGCCAGTTATACAAAGTAAGTCGACATCCCTGCGCACCTGCAGGAGAATCTGAGACTCTGTTTTCAGATACTCATTCAAGCTAAAACCATGTGCGTCTCAAAGAAGCAATTCCTGGTGGTGCTTGGTCAAAGTCCCCATCAGTGTAATAGTTAAATAAGTTAATCCAGAAACAGCTGGCTCTGTTGCCACGTACTGGGATTATATCCAAAGTATGGATCTTTGTGCTGTGGGTACATTCCCAGCCTCCCGCCACATGCCTGAGGAGCCTTTGCATCAGATTCAAAAAATTGGACTGAATCAACCAAAACACTGAATGGAAAGGGTTTGCTGCTTCCACAGAGAGCAAGTGTTTTTCCCCTCCAGGAATGAGAGAAGACCAAGGTTTGATGGAGAGTGGGGTTTAGGGGTATCAAGTGAAGGGACCACCCGGGCTAGTGAAGAAAAAGAGAAAAGAGTGAGGAGTGTTGGTCCTGGGCAGGTTGGAGGCGTGGGACAAGGACCTTCCCTCCTTTAGGAGGTCCAGGCACCAAAGAACATGGGGGCTGCTGAGTTGTTATTCTGTGAATGTGGCCACCCCCAGGCAGCAAGCTGTCCAGATCCTGAGGATCATTCAGGGACCTGAGCCTAGGCCCAGTTTCCCTTTCCCCTCCCTCCTTGGACCCTCTGCCATGGAAGACCAAGAGGGTAGTTTGCAGAGGAGGCAGCCATCTTGTGCAAGACATGCTGGGAAAGCCTTGTTCCTGGTGGCCTTGGGCAGGATTACTTTTCCCTCTGAGTGGTGCACCTGCTGCCTCTTTAGTATGGGTGTCTGTCTACCTACTGGGCTGAAAAATCTGGAACTTCCACAGGTCTTGGGTCCCTGAAGTTTCTTTTGGGACTCATGAACTTTAATCATATCTTACAGGGGCCCTTAACCTATGGTGAGTTGTATAATTGTAATGTAATAATAATAGAAATAAAGTACATAATAAATGTAATGCGCTTGAATCATCCCAAAACCATCTCCCCCCTCACCTCCCAGGTCCATGGAAAAATTGTCTTCTATGAAAATGGTCCCTGGTGCCAAAATGGTTGGGGACTGCTGTTCTATAAGACATTATGGATAGTATTGGACCAGGGGTAGGTGATTTGTCCTATACTCAAGAAAAACTGGAGCCTGTAGCATAGTCATTCTCCAATGTCAGTGTGCATCAGAATCACCCAAAGAGCTTATGAAAACACAGCAGGCTGGGCCCCACCTCAGAGATCCTCGTTCAGTTGGTCTGCGGTGGGGCCGGAGAAGGCGCATTTCAAACAAGCTCCCAGATAATGCTGTCGCTGCTGGTCTGGGAACCACACTTTCAGAGCTATTGCTCTGTCATCCCTCTTATGGGAGACAAATAAAAACCTTTTCTAGTCTCTGAGTTTTTCACTGTGATATTGAGACATTAACTACAGGCTTAATCCCATCTTGCAAACTTATCTCACCCAACAGAGAAGAGACTAAACCCATCCATTGCAACTAAGACAGAATCTGAAAATCATGTGTGTTGGGAATGATGCCTGGGGAATGTTTGGCAGAGCTTAGCAAGGGCTAAATTGGAGAAGGTGGTCTAGGAGCCCCCCAGAAGCATCCTGGTCCCTGGGAGAGGCCAAGTGTTTGGAGAATGGAGTTTCTTGGTCCCTGCCTTGCAGACGCTGATAAAAACATCCCATCAAGCACATGACAAGGAAGTGAAAAAACACCTCTGTGTTTCTGTTCACCTCATCAGCATCAATAAATATTTATTGACCTCCCGAAACATTTGGAGTGCTGAGAAGTAGAACCAAACATTCAAGAGACACGGATCTCACCCTCCAAAGAGACCACACTCTAAAGAGAAAACCAAGCAACAGGAGAATTATCTTTGGGAGGCAAGGCGGATGTGCTTCTCGTGAAAGATGTAGTTAACTTTTCACAATGGCAGTGTGCCTGAAATGCACACATAAATTAATGCTTTTGTAAACCAAGTTAGATTTTAAATGCATGAGAGGAGCCAACTGTTTAAAGGAAACTGGTGGAGAATCATTCTGAAAAGAAGAATCACTTAGTAATGTGAATAATCACAGTCTCATTTATGGACCTTATTAGCTTTGATTTTTCATTTTGGTAGACCTGAACAGTCTGAAAACACAAGAAAGAGGAACTTTTCTGCATTCTTCCTTTGGGAAAAGGAAATGACATGTTTGTATCAGAGATTGTTAAATGTCTACTATGTATTTTACTGGGTTGATGCAAATCATCCCTATAACCCTGTATAGTTGTAGGATTGTTGAATAATGGTGAGTATATCATCAACCTGAGGTCAATAAAAAAAGTTAAATGTTTTTATAATCACCAAAGAATGATGACTTGCATTAAGTGTATTTTCTTGGACTTTGGGTCTTTGAAAATCGTTAATTGAAATGTGGTGAATATGATTACTCTCAAACAGGGTTTCCCAACCTTGGTGCTATTGACATTTGGGGCCAGATAGTTCTTTGCTGTGGGTCTGTCCTGTGCATTATAGGCTGCTTAGCATCATCCTGGGCCTCTACTCGCTGGATGCCAGCAACACCCCCGCAGTTGTAACAATTAAAAATGTCTCTACACATTACTCCATATCCCCTGGGGGAGGAGAGAAGCAAAATGAATGTTCACATAATCAGCACCCCCTCTTCTCAGACAATTCTGTATTGACTTTTGTCAAAGCAGGACACACTTGTTCATGAGTGGGGTCTCACCCTTAGGCTCATTGTTGATTGTGTCCTAAGTGGCAGGGAAACTATGCTGGGTCATTCATTTAACCATTCTTAAAATATGTGTGAAGCACCCACTATATGCCAGGTGGTGAATGAGATGAGCAAGGCTCTTGCCCTGCAGGAGACTACAGGGAGTGTCAGGTGGCCAACTAACAAACAAATTAATAATCAATAAGAAAATATAAAATCACATGACAGAAACGGGGATAGAAATAGAGACTAACACAGAAACAGTCCATGTAGGCAGAGTAATCTGGGGAGGCCTCCCTAGGAGGTGACATTTAGGATGTGGCTGCAGAATGAGTAGGAGGTGGCCATGTGATTAGCTGGAGGAACTGCAGTTCATACAAAAGGAGGCCTTGGTGGTGGGAAGTCGAAGCAGCTTTCTGGGACTGGGCTATATATAGCCTTATTGCCTCTGTATTAGTCAAGGTTCTCCAGAGAAACTGAACCAATAGGAGACACCTATATGGAGGAGATATATATGCATATGGTTCATTAGAAGGGATTGGCTCACAAGATCAGGGAGACTGGCAATCTCCTGTCCGTGATCTTCTGTCTGCAATCTTGAAGACCCAGGGAAGCTGCAGGTATAAATTCCAGTCTTAGTCCAATGACCTGAGAATCAGGAGTGCTGATGATGTAAGTCCCAGCCCAAAGGCAGAAGAAGACTGATGTCTCAGCACCACAGTCAGGCAGAGTGAGAGGATTCAATCATCCTCTGCCCTTTTGTCCTGTTCAGGCCCTTGATGGATTGCATGAGATCCACACACTCTGGGGAGGACAAACTACCTGAGTCCCCTGATTCAAATGCTAATCTCCTACAGAAACACCCTCACAGACACACCTAGAAATAATGTTTAACTAGATATCTGGGCACCCCGTGGCCCAGGCAAGTTGACACATAAAACTGACAATGACAACCTCTTAGCCCACACAAAAATCTGTCTTCTTTTTCTAGGAAAAGGGGTGCGTCCTTGCAGTCCTGGAACCCTGGGAGGCAGGCCTGGGGTAGTGTGTTCCTCCTCTGATCCCTAAGCAATGTGTCAGACAAAATGATGGTTTTGGGCTTCAAAGGGAAATAAGGATTATTTCAAAGATTAAAGTTGTGCCTCTTCACTAAGTAAGGTGTAATTTGCAAGAGATTTGGTTGTCCAGGTTGTTTCTTACATGGATCTTGTATAGAAGTAGAAAAACATATCCCTCTCATTTGTGCAAAAGATAGTACTTTTACCAGGTAGTGTTACAAACAGACATAAGCCAATTTGTTGTTGCACACACACCTATGAAGTTCTTTTTGGTAGCTATTGACAGGCACCAGTAGTTGGATGGGGTTGAGCATTAACTACTCTCTTGTGACTTTGCTGCCAGCGCGTCTCAGATCAAATCCTGCACCAACTTGTTGTTTAAGCTCTATAAAATTCCAGCCACTTCTCCTTGGAGATGCTGTGACCACATCTCACAAGGAACCCTCACCCCAGGCAGATACGACAGTGTTCAAGAGGCAGGAAAGAGCGAATCTCATAGTGGGCATTAGGCAACAAAAATCCTCCAAACCACTGGCTGGGCACAGGACTGTTTAGGAGTTCAAGTCTCAAGCACCATCCCTGTGGGAAAAGAGGAAAATGTCTACAAGCTTTTTATATCTCATGCAGGCAAAGATGGGGAGCTTCAGGAAAATATATCTTAACCAAACCACTCACCTTGAGTACCACTAACTTCACCAGAGAAAACCCTCTTCTTATCCGTTATGCTAAATGACAAGCCCCATTTCCACCAATGAAAACCCATTTGGAACTCTCTTTGAGCTCATTAGCAAAGTCTCTGTTGTTGATCAGAGTCCAGAGGTTAAACAAAAAATAGGAATTACCTTGGGAATGTAACTTTTCTGGTTAAATGCTGGAGTCTACTCTCAGAGAGTAGATTCCTGATCAACACAACAGACTGCCCCTAGAATATAGCTTGCTTAGACCACACTCTCTATGCCACGGGAATTTAAAGTAAATTGCATACATCAAAACAGGCAGACACAGGCTGAATCTTTCCTGGGAATGGGTACAGGGAAAGGAGGCTGGTAATTTAATAGTCTGATTAACCATGAGCGATCACATATGTCCTTTGGAGATCGTGCATTTTCAAAGAATTAAAGTCCAATCAACTATCCAAGCTCTAGAGCACCTCAGCCTTTTTGGGGCAGAGGCCATGACAGACTTTCAGCTTGGCTTCAGAATCTCTGTGCATCCGTGGATTAGCAGCTTCCAGGCTTTTCCTAAAAGATGACTAATTTCAGTGACCTCTGCTAGAGGGTAGTTGTATTTTAGTGTCTGGGATTTTTGTTGTTTTGTTTTTTTTATTTTTGTTTCTGGTACAGACAGGGTCTCACTATATTGCCCGGGCTGGTCTCAAACTCCTGGCCACAAGTGATCCTCCCACCTGGGCCTCCCAACGTGCTGGGATTACAGACATGAGCCACTGTACCCAGCCTAGCATCTATTAACTGAGAAAATAATAATGAAAATGTTGTCTTTCAATTTGTCTTGTATTAGTCACAATAGCATCACACACATGTGAAAATGAGTGTAAAAGGTTAGATTCAAAAGTAAGGGAACATCACAAGGCAAACCCTCAGGAAGACCCCAGGTGTGTTGGACAACTAAGCTCCATCTCTCTACAAGTCAGTAAAACACAGACAGTCTTTCCCCCAGCACTAGAACAGATGGTTCTTTCTTTGGCCAAGCCCTAGGTAAAATAGGTGGCTTGTATTTAGGGCCATGTTGTATGAAAGCTGAGTATCTCAAATACTGGTATCAAATACTTCGCGTGGCCTGGTGCTCATACTGAGGGGCCTTGAGAACCAAGACCCACTGAGATTAAACTGGTCTGCATTTCCTGTCTCATGCTCACAAATAAGGTATAAGGTCGCTGTGTGAAATGACATGTGGAGAGGAACACTCATATGTACATGATAAACTCAACATAAAGACAGTGCTTGGCATTTGTATGGAAGCAAGGACCCCTTGCAAAAACTCCATGGGACCTTGGCCAGGCATGATTCTGGGTCATTAGTTAACACACGGAAAATGCTGGTGCAAACAATAGCTAGGAAAGAGGAGTACACAGGAACCCAGTACCCAGACACAGGGAAGAGAGCTAGAGTGGTTCCCCATTTCTTGTGGATGTTTTACCATCTTGATCACCATCAGGAGTGTGTGTTTAGCACCCAAGTGTGCATTGCCCTGTATGTGCATTACACCCAGAAAGAGCACAGCACTTAGTGCTATGGTTTGAATGTGTTCCCCAAAGTTGGTGTGTTGGAAACTTAATCCCCAATGCAACAGCACTGAGAGGTGGGACCTTTAGGAGGTGATTTGGAGCCCTCATGAATGAACTAATTTCGTTATCACAGGAGTGGGTTAGTTACTGTGGAGTGAGTTCCTGAGAAAAAGGAGGAGTTCCACTTTTCTCTTTCAGTCCCCTCTCTCACGCTTCCACCATGGAAGATGCAGCATGAAGGCCCTCACCAGATGCTGGCACCATGCTCTTAGATTTCCCATCCTCTGGAACCATGAGCCATATAAATTTCTGCCTATTATAACTTATCCAGTGACTGAGACAATCAGAAATAAAACCTAAATCAATGTATGTCAGCATCACTCAGCACCATGTTCTTGCTACATAACCTTGGGCAAATCACATGACCACCATGAGCCCCTGTTACGGTTACATGAGAAAACCCAGATGAAACACATCATACATAAGTGCTCCATGAAGGGAGGTGAGCATCTTAGTCATTAGATTCTCAGTATAAAATAATTGTATCAAAGCAACAAAAACAAACCCAAAACCATTATGTTAAATGAAATCATTCTTGCCACATACATTTTCATTTGCAGAGCAAATGTTCCTGTGGTGTTGTATTAGTCTGCTGGTGCTGACTATCAAATAGGATTTGTGTAGCATCCAGATATTTCCTATCTGCCAGACATTTATGTATTTTTTATGTTGGAAAGAAATACCTTCTTGCATAATGATGGAAGAAAGGTAGCTATTTAGCCATTCTCTTTTTCTTGTTATTTCTAAGCGAAAGCTAATAGGAATCTGAGCATTTTGTTGAAGTGTTTAAATGGAAGACAGTCTAAGTTGTCTAGCTGCTCAGGATAATATAGACATTCTAAAATAACAAGAGGGCAGGAATCAACGTACTCTAAAGTTCTTTTAAACTAGTAATTGGTCTCCTATCCATCAGTTGACCTTCCTCAAGCTTCTGTCTGTTTCAGAGACAACAAATATGAAGAAGCTTTGTAAGAATTGGAGGAGGCAGGTCCAAGGGGCCACCACATCAGTGAGAAGACAGTGCATTATGAGAGTGATCGGTCTCACTCCTTTTTAGCTCAGAGAAAATGCTCTCCATGGCAACAATGACAGTCAGAAAATCTAAGAAATAGCAATTCCACCAAGCAGAGAAACCATTCTCTACCCCCTTCAATTTTCAACAATCCCAACTCCTCATACTCCATTTTTCACAATGGGCCAGGTCACTGGCAGTAGATAGAGCTGCCAGTGCAGCTGACATAATGCCAAGTCTGGCAGTGAGTCACTGGCAAGCTTTATTGGGCAGCAGAACTGAGTTTTCAAAGCCTAGTATCTGTTTATGGCATGCAAATGACTTCCCTCGTAGGGAAAGCCCAGCTGCTAACTCCGTAGCCAAAGGTGAGGTCCCGTGCACATAATGATCACTTACCTGTTTGGTTCAAGTCAGCATTTTTCAACCTCTGTGCTATTCATTCAGCCAGTCCGTTCTTTGTGGTGAGGGGCTGTCCTGTTCCTCGTGGCATTTTCATCAGCATCTCAGTTCTCTAGCCACTTGGTGCCAGGAGTAACTCCCCTCCCCAGATGGGAAAGCTAAGAATGACTTGAGACAGTATCAAATGTTCCCTGGGGTGCAAAATCACCCCCAGTCGAGAACCACCGATTTAAATGAAGCTCCTCCTAATACGTCAACATTTCAGGGGCCAAAATTTTAAAATTTATTTCTTTGTGTATTTAGTTATTCATTTAACAAATATTTAGCACCTATGTACCAGGTGCTGGTCTAACCACCGCGGATTCACACGTGAACCGGGTCTCAGCTTTAGTGGAGCCTCATCACAAATGACACAACATGGGAACACACACATGACAGTTGTGGAAATTTTCTCAGTGAGAACTGATAAAGTTCATGAAATATAACTATCAGTGATGGGAATAAACTTCAGTTATTTCATTCTTATCACCAAAGTTAATTTGAAGCCACCTACAATAAAAGGGTTATTCTCTAAAAGAAAGGTAAATTGGCCAAAGCCAAATAAGGACATAGGCATATTTTAGAATGTAGTAAATAAATAAATTAAAATTTCATTTGGCACTTTTTTACATTTTCAAAAATAAAATGAAAATGAATTAAATTACAGCAGGTTTTGAAGATTAATTGCGTATTGAGCACCTACTATATGCCAGGCATTGATCTAGTCCTAGAGATGAAACAGTAAGTGCAACAGGCAAAAAACAGGCTCCTGCTCATCTGGAGCTTATAGTTTAGTGGGAAGACAGAAAATAAGATAAATAAGTATAACATACAGTACGATCTGTAGTGTAAACTTCTAAGAAAAGAAAACTACCTTCTTGGGGAGATGGAAATTATAAGAGTTGGATGGGAATTAAAATGCTATATAGGGAGACCAGGGAGGCCTCACTGAAAGATGCCACTTGAAGATCTGAAAGTGAGGGAGGAGGCTGTGCAGGTGTTGGAGGGAAGAGCATTCCATGCAGGGGGAACAGCCAATACAGAGGCCCTGAGGGAGGACTGTGCTTGTGCTGCTGGACTCAGTAAACGCTGTGTAGAGTAATTGGAGCTAAATTCAGAGAGTTGGTATCTTAGTCCATTTGTGCTGCTAGAAGGGAACATCTGAGACTGAGTAATTTATAATGAAGAAAAATGCATTGGCTCACAGCGCTAGAGGCTGGGAAGTCCGAGATTCAGGTGCTAGCATCTGGTGAGGGCCTTCTGGCTGTGTCATCACACAGCAGAAGGCAGAAGGGCAAAGAGGAAAAGGGGGTCAAATGTGACCTTTTATAACAGCATTAATCCCACCGTGGGGCAGAGCCCTCATGGCCCTGTCACTTCCCAAAGGTCCCACCTCCTAACACCATCACAATGAAAACCAAATTTCAACAAAAGTTTTAGAAGGGACAAACATTCCAATCCTAGCAGGTGGCAAAGGGCCAGGTCATTGTTAAGAAGTTGACTTTGACTCAGAGTGAGATGGGAACCCTTAGAGGTCCTAGGCAGAGGGGCAGCATCTGGTTTGGGTGTTAACAGGGCCCAAATGTGGTTGAGCTCCAATGGAGACAGGAGCTAGAAACTGAAGGCCAGTTAGGAGGTGATTACCATATCCAGGAATGAGGCCCTGGTGCGTTGGACTCCAGGGGAGTTGGAGGTTATGAGGAGTGGCCAGGCCACACTGCCCTGGCTGTCCTCCTACATGCCATTGCTCCTCAGTCACTTTTGAGGAACTCTTCTCAGGCTCTGACTCCCAATGCTGGGATATCCAGGGCCGGTCCTCAACCTCTTCTCTTTGCTAATGACAGTCACTCCTTGGTTATCTCATCCCATCTTTATATCTTCAACCAGACTCTCCCAGACTCACACAATGGCCTGCTCAACCCACCACTTGGATGTCTCAACCTTAACTTACTCAGGGTAACCTATTCCTGGGACAACCGCCCCCACCCCCAACAAGCTTCCTCATCTCAGCCAGTGGACACTTCACTTTCCTGGCTACTTGCTCCTTCTCTCATTCCCACCTCTGATCTGTCAGTAAATCTTACTGGCACCACCTTTAAAATACATCCAGAAAATTTATTAGAAAGGGTAAGTTCCCAGAAATCCCACTCCCTTTGTGAACAGTTAACCATTGGTATGAACTGCCCAGACAGTGACTTTGTTTATATAATTATTGCTGCAAATGGGCATAGGAGATGCTTGTGGGGACCCTGACTTCTCAGCGGGATTTGTGCATATGGTTATTCTTTGTGCTGGGGCAGGGTGTTCCTGAGTGTTTTCATTCCTTACCCCTTACAACTTCAGTCCTGGACATTCCGTGGTAGATACAGGATGGCTATACTCGCACTCACAATTCTCTGCCTCACTTCTCCAAACTTTGTCCTACTTGGACAGAATCAATCCAGGGAGCTGTGGACTCTGGCACCCAGGAGCATGACTTGTCCTTGGGAGCTGCCATTGATTCCAGCAGCAACAACAGGTTCCTTTGAAGTCACAGAAGGCATGAAGAGAGTAGCCTTAAGAGTGCAGCCAAAGTGTGGAAACAGAAAGTCGCCCCGACTTTCCCCTCATTAAACCAGTTCAAGCCTCTTTATCTCCTGGGCCAGAGTCTGCAGAGACAGGCTGCCAGAGAAGACAACAAAGTACACAAAGGAAAAATCAATGTGTTTGTCAAAAGCTTTAGAGGGAGAAGGTAAGAGTGTATGGGGTAGACGTGCACATGCATAGTCGATCCAGTAACACCATCAACTTTCTCCAGTGTGTGTGATGACTCTAACAGGGAGTGGTTGAGAGGTTCCTTCCCCTGACTGTTAGAAATGATGCTTCTACCTCTTCTGTGGCTAGATTCGGTTCATATTTGGCTGGTCAGTCCTCAGGTGTTCAGTGAAGGAAGACCCTGTGCCAGACCCTGTGCAGGGTGCTGCAGACACAGCATCCAAGAAGACAGACAGGGTCTCTGCCCCTATAGAGCTTCCATCCAACCCAAGGTTTCCCAATCCTGGCACCACTGACATTTGGAGCCACATAATTCTCTGTTGTGGGGCTGTCCTGTGCATGATAGGGTGTTTAGCAGCTTCCCTGGTCTCTACCCATTAGATACCAGTGGCACACCCCAGTCATGACGATAAAAAAGTTTCCAGACATTGCCAAATGTTCCCTGGGAGCCAAAATCACCCTGGTTGAGATTGCTGCTTTAGCCAGCTTGAATCCGAGTCTTCTTGCAATTAGCATGATGATTCTAGTGGGGGCCAGGCCACTAGAATCAGTAGCATCACTACTGCTCCCATCCACAGAATCGGTGCGTGTATTTTCTAGTTGGGAGGGGAGGGTAGTGTTTGCCCCTGGCTAGCTTTCTGCTCTAGGGATCTCTTTGCACATGTGCAGTGGTCAATACACATGGGCAAGTGCAAGGAGAAGAGAACATCCCATAGCCCCTGCCCTCGGACTGCTGTTCTCTGCTGGCTCATTTGCCCAAACTCAAATATTGTTTTGTTTTTACGGTTCTGTTTCCACTTCTTTGAGTTATTTCCTTGCAGCCATTCATTGTTTGCCAAATCAAATGGCCAGAGTTCACTTTCAGGCCACAGGACTAGTCAGAGCCCCAAACAGGCACTTTCTCAAACCTTTCTGCCCAAGGAACCCTCTTGGCTGACACCTCTTACTGATCTGTTTTACAAGTTTAAGAATCCCAAAATAATATCTGTAAAGCACAAAGTAGATACCCCCCAAATGGTAGTTGTTGCTGTCTTATCATCTTCATAATTATCAATATGTAGCAAGAATAAATACCTGTAATAAAAATATTTAGGTCTTGAACTCCTGCAGACATCATTCAGTTTCAGAGAAATCATGTGGTCATCAGGATCCACTCCTTTGCCCTTGAGGCTACAAACATCATCCATCCTTCGAATAGCAAGGAAATGCAGGCTTTGCAGAGTGATAGTTCATAGTAAAATGCAGCCTCACAAGGAGTTTGCCATAGTTGCTTGTTCCAGGGGACATATTTGCAGGAGTGACATGTGGCACCCTCCCCAGTCTCTGATGACTAATGTTTGTGCTCCCTGAGTTGTAGCATCAACAGATGTTTTCTTAGAATGCCCCAGGA
Source organism: Lepilemur ruficaudatus (assembly GCA_963574885.1). NCBI lineage: Eukaryota > Metazoa > Chordata > Mammalia > Primates > Lepilemuridae > Lepilemur > Lepilemur ruficaudatus. The sequence continues at coordinate 3,566 of CAUYRT010091011.1, read as the reverse complement.
TCCCGTCACTATTACTGGGCACCTGAATCAGAGGAAATGCTGCTTATAAAAGTCATGGGAAATTGTACCTGCAAACTCCTCAGATGGAAGAATGGCTTTAAAAAAAAAGTCAGTTGGGAAGCCCTTTAAACTAATTTTAATGTACTGGGAGAATTAGAGCTTTGCCATAAGGATTTGATGATCAAAGGCAGGTATCCCTGACTGGCATTTATCTTACACTGTGCAGCTGCTTTGGGCTTTTTGATGTCTTCCTGCCACCAGACAGGCAGGATGGAAGAAGGCACATTTCTTAAGAGGACCTCCCCACACACATACCAGCAGTGCAAGGGTGAGCTTGGCAAGTGCATCAGTACAATGATGCTGAATTTCTGGTTTGCTTTAGTGTGTTCGCAAGATGCACAAGCCCATAGGGACATTAAGAAAAAAATGGCACATGATCTTATATCCAGGAGAATGACAATGGCCTGGGACCCTGGGACCTTCTTGCCGTCCCTCCCATTTCAGCAGACAAATTGATTTCCAATATTCTCCTGGCCAGACTATTCCAAGATTCCTGATAAATAAATAATGAGGGATCCTGGGATGGTGTAGGAGGAGTCATCTGCCCAGGGATTGAAGGAAAAGATTGCTGAAATACAAACCAACATCCTATAATAATAATTACAGATATCTGGTTGACACTTTTATCATTTTTATAATCTGGAGCCTTATCCAGATTATCACGTATATTCATCATAACCCCATTGGGAAAGGAGTAGAAAGTAGTTTACATTAGCCCTGTTTAAACCCAGAGGTTGAATAGCTTGCCTGAGATCTTAACACTCTTCACCACTTCATTGCTTCCCTCTGCTAAAGAAAAATGAGTGCTCCCATGAAGTTTATCAGGACTTACTATCTGTTGAGCTGGCATTAGGTGCTTTACATATATTATCTTGTTGAATGCTCATAAGAGCTCTGCAAGGTAGGCAGGGAGTGTTCCTGGTTTAGAGATACAGAAACAGCAACAGATATGTGTGACTAATATGCTCAAGGTCAGCCAGCTAGTGAGTGACAGACAGGGATATGACCCCGTCTATGGACTTGGGAACCTTTGCACTTCTGTGGTGAGTTAAGTCCTAGGCTGTGACTCTTTGAAGGCAAGAACTGTCAAGCTCACCTCTGACTCCCCAGTCTGTAATTAGGGCTGAAGGATGGAAGAAGGGAGAGAGGGAGGGAGCAGGGGAGGGAAGAAGTGGGGGCAGGAGAGAGAGGGAGGCCCATAGGGAGGGAGGGAGGGGGTAAAATGTAGGGAGAGAAGAGGGAAGGAAGGAAGTTGGCCTGTTTTTAGATGTGTCTACGTATCTCCTCAAAGCAAACAAGAAGGAAGTTTGTGTTGATGTCGTGACTGTGTATGGTTGTTTTATTAATGCACTGGACACACCATTCACTTCTCCTTCTCCACCACTTTCTTTAAACTGCTTGGAATAGTCAGGGCCCTGGGAGAAAATAGGTGGAGCCTTCAAATGGGATCATTGAGGAGAGTTTAATTTAGGGTCTATTTTGTAAAGGTGTGGGTGCACTCTGGGCCTAACTAGAGCCCTTACACCTCCAGGCCTGAAGGAGAGGTGGGGGAGTGGCTCCTGGAGTCACAGAGGGACCTGCGGCTCTGGCCTGTGGGAGCTGCAGCCCCTGGCGGAGGAACCCTGCTGCCCACCAGCTATTGCAAAAGGCAGCCAGGAGACTAATTTACCCTCACACCTCCTTTCTCCTCTTTCAGTCCCTTGCTGGTACCCTCAGTGGCCAAACCTACCAGGGGGCTGGAAGGCAAAGGCATGCTTGATCCAGAAATGTCAGCCTCCCAGGGAGAGATGGAGGTGGATTTGGAGGGGCAATGAGACTAGCCAGCATAGAGTTAGAAGAGGGATACTAGGGAAGGTATCTAACAACCTGCGTGGCAGGGGGCACCCAACAGACGTGGGCACTGACCAATCAGAGTGGGGCCAGCCATAACAACCCCACGACTCTCTTTGTTAAGACTTAAGTTTTATACTGATCTGCACCAAATGTGAGGCCTTAGAAAAGATATCCACATGTCTGCGGGGTAACCCAGAGAATGTGCACACAGTGTCTCTCCCTCAGCAATACCAATCGTGGCTCAGATAGGGCAAAGCCAAGTCCCTACAGGCCACAGACTATGACCATGTGGCTCAGACATGCGGGTTCCAAAAAATGACAGGGAAATGCCCTTTACTCAAGGTCAATGTCTAACTCCTTTTCTAACTTGTGAAAATTCTGGAGCGTTGGCCAGGCCCACCCTTCAGACTAACTCCTCTAACACGTGAGAATTTTCCAAACTATTTTGACAGATGAAATTGCAGATAATTAGCCTGGCTCTGCCAACTTGAAATTACTGGGGATGATTTCTGTGGCTGTGTACTTGAGTTTCTGGAAGATAATCTAAAATTGAGAAACAGGCCAGTGTTATCCTCATCTTACCCCTCCATCACATCGTTACAAGTATAGAAGAAAACTTTGGGTTGGTCATAAACATCTTTGATAAGTGCAGGGGGATAAGCCACCCAATTAAAGCCACGCAGCCTGGATCTGTTTATAGCAGTGAGATTGAAAAAGTGCTGTCACCTAAATGCCTTTTCACTAACGTCAGCCATCTTTTTAGACAGATTCCATTTTCTCTGCTCTATGAGTTCTTTTTTTACTTAGAACAAGATTGACATCAGAAAAATAAAGTAAGATATATAGAAAGTTTGTGTCTCCCTCTATAATCCTACCTGCTCCGCCTTCATTGATTTCCATGACATTGGATTTTGAGGGTTTATTTCTCCTCTTTTTCTAGAAACTACAGTCGGTGTACCTTAGTAAGACTGAAGTAGGTTGAGTGCAGTAATGGCCCCATGTCCTCCTCCCTGTCCCTATAATCTTTATCATGTGACTTGAGAGTTCCTCCCATAAAGGTGGAGTATATTTTCTCTCCTCTTGTGTCTTAGTCAGCCCAGCCTGCCTTAACAAAATACTACAGACTGGGTGGCTTAAACAATAGAAATTCCCCCCACTTCTGGAGGCCAGAAGTCCAAGATCAGGGTACCAGTATGGCTGGATTCTCTTGAGGGCTCTTCTCCTGGCTGGCAGGTGGTCTCCTTCTCACTGTCCCCTCATATGGTGGAGAAAGAAAAAGCTTTTGCCTCTTCCTCTTCTTGTAAGGACACTAATACCATTGTGGGAGCTCCACTCTCATGACCTCATACCATGACATTGAGAGTCAGAGCTTCCACATACAAATATTAGGGTAGACAAAGAGTCCATAGCAATATGCGACTCACTTTGAACAATAAAATAAGGCAAAAGTGATGGCATTGCAGTTCTAAGATGAGAGTGCAAGAATCCTTGCCTGATTCCTCTTGCTCTCCTGCATTGCAAGAGGTGAACAAGAGACATATGGAGCTAAGCAGTCCCAGCTGGTGTGGCCTAGCCCTTTCCAACCTAGAACAAAGCTCCCTGGTGGCCTATCGATGCATGAATGAACCGGCCAAGATCAGCCAAGCTCAGCCTACACCAGCAGACTCCTCACC